>JADLZN010006335.1:0-162085 GCA_018155175.1 Sinocyclocheilus anophthalmus
CACACCCCAAAAACCACTCATAGACATCAATGGGAGACTATACAAATGTTGATTTTTTTTTTTTACATAATTTGTCAAAAATGTCAGTTTCAATGCAGACAACAAAAAAGCAAAAAACCAATGAAGGGGTGACACCACAGCACATCCACGGTGAAGGAAAAACCCACACAACACAATTTTCTTGTATTTAAGTTTGTATCTTGTAAGCTGGTAGCCTATTAAATGTTTTTGCCTGCCTATCTTGGTTTTGTGCACTCTAGATTATATATATATATATCTATAAGATAGATATTTATATATATATATATAATATTGTGTTAATATAAGATGGTCTAGACATTAAATAATTGACCTATTAAGATATGCTGGTTTAGTGTAGTTGTATTATTTTGGCACTGTTTTTACTCACACACCTTTAATGCTTTTCTAATAAAATGCTGCACATTGTGCCTCTCTGAGAGAGCAGTTAAAACAAAGTTCACTCAGTGAAGAATATGTCACACTCCATCTGTGAAGTCCAAATCAAATTATGAGTAATTGCAAGGGGAATAAAAAAGTATTTTAATTTTTGTAAAGGTCAGTCATAGGTTCTCAAAGTTGTGAGAAGTCTAGTTCAAGTCAAGTAAGCCTTTTGTTACAGTGTACCATTATCTAATTTATCTTCTGGTTTAAATAGGCATTACATCATTTTAATATAACTTTATTTAAATGTAAGGCCACCAGGAATATAAATGTCAGGAGTAGATCATTCACACTGGAAAAACTGAATTTACCAGGTGATGTCATGTTCATTAATTCATTATAAGAATAGTCCTTATAATAAACAACAACATGAGATTTTAATGATATTTTGACCACTGAACTAGGAAATGTCTTGGGTTTCCATGTTAGACATCTGGTCACGTTAATCTTTAACCCACAAAAGTCCAGCTGATGGACCACCTGTGAAGACATTGCTGATGTATTTTGGTAATGAGTTGCTTACACATTTTTGTTTCATGCAGTGGCATGGACCAGTGCTGAGTGACGAGGAAGACTTATAGGAGGAAGGATTATATGACCTTTTCTATCCCTCCTTTTATTGAAGCTGTCCTGCAGACTCTGCACCAGTGGTATTTACATTAACATTTCAATACATCCAGCCCAGCCAAAGATAAAATATTCATTTGACCTTTAAAGAGAAAGACTTACTTAAACACTGTCATGTCATTTAACCTTAAGAAATGTACAGCGGCAGGGCCTGAGAGCAGAAGTGACCCTCATTACTGTTTAGCATTAGAGTTAAATGTGACACTTTCATTGCTGCTTTGTAAGAGGTCATTGTATAGAATTCATGCTGCCTTCTGTACACAACGTCTCATCTTTCCACTCTCTAGATTTGGTAGGTTATGACAATGAACAAGGTGCCACTAATTATGATGCATAAATATGAGAACGCTCCCTTTCTCTATCTTGCTCGCTCACATACACACAAGCACACACAAAAACCGAGACCCCACATCTGCTTGGAGCGGAAACAAAATGGATGCATGCCCTTTGGGAGCCCAGGCAAATGAATACTGTTGGCAGAACAATTAGCATTTAAAAGGGAGAGTAACCTTTGCTCAATACATCATTTGTATTGCTCTGGATGTTAATTTCCCCCAAATAGAGGGGCCCGTGTGTACGCATGCGTGTGTGTGTTTGTTTAAGCGTCAGGGAGAAATAAAGAATCTAAAAACACTAATGAGTACACTATCCCTTTTTGCATATGCCTGTGGAGTCGTTGCACTAATAATTGTTCAGTCTGCTTGCATTATTATTTGCGTCTTTAAAATGTTATTCATAGAGACAGCAGAGATAAAGTGCGGCTCTGGGTGGCTAGATGGTGTCTTCACATGTCTAATGCAAAGTCCAAGTCAGGGCTCATGTGTTTTGTCACAAATCTTTCAACGCCCTTTCTCAAGTCACAATCCTTTTATCTCATCACAGGTACAAAGACAGTCTCAAAAAACAAATGTATTGTTTCTAAGGATTTTCCTTAGACATTAAGTCATACTTATCTAAATGAACATGGTAACAAAGATAAAGTGATCTTTTGATTCATTCACTTTTAAAATGAATATTTTATTGTAAGGTTCATATGTGAAATTCATACACTGTTTATGCGGAGTCCTGCAGTGACTCTACAGCTAACACTAACCATTATGCTAACCCTAACTTTTGTAGCAGCAATTTAAGATCTTGTGATTGTTTTGCAGAACTATTAAATGCTTTAAATATTAATGTACTATGATGTTTGAGAAATTCCTTTTGTACCAAAGAATAAACACAGTCAGCTTACCTGACATTTACTGTGCTGAACAGTGTTATTATTAGTTACAAAACTTTAGAATTTTAATGACCACACAGGGTTTAGAGAATCAGGATTTTAGTAATACCAGGGAGGTCAGAGCAGCCTCTTAAAACTTTAAATGTTTTCAGTTGTAATTCTCACTCATCTATTTTTTATTTATTTATTTAGTTAGTTAGTTAGTTATTTAGTAAATCAATTGTGATTCTTTCCCCATTACTATTAATGGTACTGCTTTATAATATAGCAAAATTTGGTCATTCTTTACCTGAAGGAAGGAACAAAAAAACAATGAGATGGAGATAAGTTCATTGAAAATTATGGACTCCATTGCAGTAACTTAATAATCTGCAATGATCAAAACTGGAAGTCTTCTATCTGAGATCTGAATTTTCAATATTAGAGTTAACAATATTACAGCATCCATCATACCCAAATGATACATGTCAGCCTGTTGCACAGCCACCATCAGTCTGCACTGGTGAAGTTTGAGTTGCAATCTGATCTCAAAATGCAGATAATAAACAGTTCCTGTTTAAATGTCTTAAATGTTTGGGATCCTGATCCAGCTTTCTTTGGTTGACAAGTAAGCCCATCTTTACCAAAATGGACTGTATAATCAAAACTCCACAGTTGTTCAGACATGTAGCGTCTTAAACACATTGACACTATATTATTGCTTGCTAGCTGAACATACTTTAAAATAAGTAAATATGGCCAGGATAAATCCAGCGACTGTAAAGGCGCCTCTTTTTGTGTATTTAATTTCACACATATTTGCACAAGAAAATTACATTTTATTTATCTAATATAGCAGGGAATCCTGGGTAAATATCAGGTCTGTGGATTTCCACAGGATATTGGGCTGTAAACATAACCCTGCAGGTTTAAGGAGAGTGCGTAGAAAAAAAGAAAAAAAAAAAAAAACTAAACTGACAAGTAACAAATCAATAGGCATTTAACTTTAATGATAAAGAAGTTAATTTCGTGTTTGTACAGTTACCAAAGAGCTTTTCATATACACAAGTGTAAAGCATGTACATTGTTGCTCTCCATTGCATCAGTATACAGTATAAATGGAAAATGCACATCTTTTCAGTTTCAAACTACAGTTTTTATTTTATTTGTTTTTTTAGTTTTGCAAACTACACTACTGAGAACACTCTTCTCCCGTCTGGCACTTTTTGACGAAAGTGATCAGACTCGCGCTCCTCATAGTTCCGGTCCCACTGATGCTGAGGCACAGCGGCGATTGAAATCATGGGGATCACAAATGGATCTGGCAGAGGGGTTGGAGACGGGCATGGCCTTTTCTCTGCCTTCACCTGATAGATCCAGTGCTCCCTCTCTGGGTTAGGAAGCCTGCACTGTGGTTTATTGCCCCTGTAGGGAGAGCACTATGCTTTGCCTCTCTTCCTCTGAGGAGGTTGATGTGGTGAGCATGGAACAGAGTGAGTCAGTCTGTTCAGTATGAGGAGCTGCTGGAGGCCAGCTGCGCAGCAGGAAGTTCGTCCTAAAAGTAAACTGGATACGTTTCCTGCGCTCCAATTCACTCCACCACGCTGGAGCTTTCCCTTCTTCCTTGATCTTTACACTGAGGTGTGTAGTGGACAGCAGGTGATGACTGAAAAGCTTCCTTTGATTTGATCCGACTTTGTGGACAACAAAGGATGGGCCTTTGTCTGCAGACAACCACACTAACTCTTTGTGGTTGGGGGGGGGGGGGGGGGGGAGGGGGGGGGGGGGGGGGGGGGGGGGGGGGTGGGGGGTCCTAAATACAAGTTCCCCCGTTCAGAAGTTTCTCCCCCAGTTTATATCATTTTGTGGAAGGCAGTTCCATTGATCAAAGACTGATCCAATCACCATGTGCTCTTTCGCTGATCACAGTCACTCCTTTTTGAGACCTAAGTGTGATCGACCACTCAGACTGACTAAACTGGTTTTGCCTTGTGGCTGAAGCCACAAGGGAATGTTACGTCTGGAGACGTAGTCTTTATTGTTATGATTTATCAGAAAAGCTGTGTTTTCTTTAGTGTGTCTTTTTTTCCCTCCGTTAACCCTTTGGCTCCTCCTACTCAATCTGTCTGGCAGGTAGCTGATTGCCCCCAGCTGCAGCTGCTTACCAGTTAAGAGTGAGCCAGCATAAAAGCACAGCAGCAACTATCAAAGTGGGAGAAAATGTTTCCCTAAGAGCTTTCGCCAGAGCGCTGTCTTTCTCCTGCCCAGCCTGTTGCTTACAAACTTGTTTGGTTTATTTGGAAGTTGTAGGGAGGTGGGTGCCATTTTTGTTGAATCCCGTTTTCTCCTGTTTTGGGGCCAGGAAAGGAGTTAGGATACAAACCTGTTGTTATTTGTCTTGTCTTTGTTAGATTAGTTAGAGGCTTAAGTGATCTAGTTTGTTTTGTTTGTTATTTTGGCCTTGCCCTCTCCTTAAATTATTTGTTGTTTTGTTGTGTCCGCTTATACCCCTAGATTCAGGAAGTAACAGGAAGGACAAATCTTCACATGCGTTCACACAAAATAGATTAAACATTTTTCTAAATCCATTTATAGAACTGTATATATTTAAATGCTGCGTGTGATACAACAATTAATGTGACCTTACCTATTAATGTATATAATATATAAACGCTGCATGGGTCAGTGTTCAGCATTACCCATTGTTGTTTGGTCTTCATATTTTCAGCACAATGTGTAGGTTAATCTGGAATTGGTTTGGAAAATGAATTATGCATAGGAAAAACCTTAATGACATTGTTCTAAACTTGGACTTTAAGCTATGCAAATAGACCTCATATCAAGTGTTGGGAAGGTTACTTTGGAAATGTAATAGGATACAGATTACAAGTTACCCTATTTAAAATGTAATAGTAGTGTAACGTTTTCAATTAATTTATTAAAGTAACTGATACCTTTGATTACTTTTCTAAATTTCTAATGAATGTTTACTTGCAACTGTTAATCATTTTCAAACATTTACACCATGCAGGGTTAACCTTACAGTTGTGCTCAACACTGTCAGACTTTCAAAATCCTTCATCGCTTGAATTAAGATGATCAAATTTGAACACATTCACCACAAAATCAGACTTTAGTACCGATTTTTATTTTGAGATTGATCTGAAGTTCAATGCGGATTTAAAATCATAAGAAATTGTTTACTGATTCTGTTTTTGAAACCAAATCTTTGCATAACTACAGGAAACTGCATCTAACAATGGTTTGGAAAAAAAATAGTTAGTTAAAAAATAATAATAAATAAAAGCATATACATCAACTCAAATACGGTTATCTAATATGTGTCCTATTCTGTGTACTAAACTCCTGAAACATTAGTGTCTCTTTGTATATGATATGATGATAGTTTTTCTCAAATTAAATGGTAAAATGCTCATGAAGTGACTCTCGGAGCAGTTCTAGAGATTGTTTGTGATCATGTACTCGTATAGCTATTGAGGCGGCAGAGGCTGAAAACAAACCGTGAGCTTCAGATAGGCCGTATGTGTTGTAAAATGAAACCGCATGTCTGCAACATTATTCTACGAGGAGCAGACTGGAAAAAATGTCAGGCCGAGTAAATCTCACTCTCTACAACCACAATAAATTCTGGACCAAAACATGGACAACCTAGTTTTTGTATTGACCTCCATAAAAAAAAAGGTTTAATTCCGTAGTTTGGACTGCAAAATATAGGTATCTCCTGAACTGCAGTTTAACATTCCATTTTTCTTTTCAGGTCTCTTTGTTGCCCTGGATCTCTATCTCTCGCATTGACTTAATTCTCAAGATTTAACCAACATACTTTGCTAATTGGCCTACAGGGCAAAATTAGTGCATCACTACAATATATTTATAGAAAAATCCTAATACTGAACATGAGTCATGCTTTTCCCTTGAGAAAAAAATAGCCATGCTTTTACTATAATAAGTACACAACCAGTTTTTTTTTTTTTTTTTGGCCCAATGGATTACCGTTTTGTATTTAATTTTACTACAATTCCATGGTTCAACATGGTTTTGTAGCAGAAAACCATGGTTAATTTGTGGTTACCGTGGTTTAACAATAGTAACCATGGTCTTTGGATTTATAGTAAATGTATAGTTAATTTCCGTAAGGGTTGTGTTAATGTCTTCCCTAGCTCCCCTTAAACCTATTATAAAATATGATTATTTGTCTTCTAAATTACTACTGTAACATTACCATAGATAATAATGATGTCCTTTTATACAGTATTTTGAGTGATGACTGATGAGCAATCAGGGCTGCTGCTGCTTAACTAAGTAAACAAAGACAAAAATACAATAGCATATTTACAGATGAAACTGACCTGCACTTGAAACCCCGAACAGTAGAGTAGTTTTGCTTCTCTGCTCCACCTTTGCTCTTTCCCCGGTCCACTCCATCCGCTCTCAATCCCGTTCCGCACATCGCATTGATTACTCTGATCCAAACTGTTTGGCGGAGGCGTGGAAAGCGTGCGAGCCGAAACATTGCCAGTCACAGCTAACCGATTCATGATTTATTAGAGATTTAATTATCAAATGGCGAATAGGGATGGAAATAATCACTTTAGTACATTTGGCAGGCCGTCCATATTGCATTTTGATTCAAGTGTACTGACCTACTTTTGATTTATTATATTCGTCCAAAAATTTGGCCATTCCCGTTTCTTTACCACTGAAACAAAATCAAATCAACGCAACACTTTTTTTTTAATTTTTTTTTTGCCGCCTTTTTCATGAGCTTAATCAAAGATCTAAGACTTTTTTCTATTACACAAAAGGCCTATGTTCCCTCTCAAATATGGGTTCACAAATCTGTCTAAATCTGTGTTAGTGAGCACTTCTATGAAGGTATTTTTGGTGCAAAACAACTGAGTGACCCGTCGACAGCGGACTTTGAGTTGAATAATCGCCACACACGTGTGTACCAGTAAATTTGAAGTCACAGAAAAAAGTTGCAAACTTGTAGATTTTTTTTTCTCTTCCACAAACACAACAGTTACAACTTCTTGAATCCTTCACTGCAGGTGCCCAAATCCTAGTCTACGAATCACAAATCAAAAAACTCGTACGCTCACAAGTTTTGCTACTAATGCTGCAGTGAATATGGTGCAAAACACATATACACACCTGCATCAAAAAATGTGAAGTCACAGACGAATTTTGTACATCCGCAAATCAGTTTTTGAATTCTTGCAATGAGATTTGCACACTTGTAGAACGTTTTCTTACATATATATATTTTTTTCTTGGATGCTTTTTTTTTTCTGCACAAACACAGTGCATAACACAAACGGCTGAATCTGCTGCAACGGGAGTCTCAAACGCTGTTTTTTTGTTTTTTTCTTTTTCTTTCTTTCGCTTGCAAAGACAAGTTTCAACGCTTCCCTCTCCGCTTAGGCAACCGCTATCTGTGTTATAAATGGTGCAAAAGTGATTTGTGCATCTGTAGAGGCAACGGCGCGCACTGTTCAGAGAGCAGAGAATTTCAGCCAATCAGAAGAGCTCATTTGGGCTCCTGAAACACGCCCCCTAGTTTTAGCCAAAACCCCCCCCCCGAAAAAATCGCCGACTGCGAGCATAGCTTTCAGCGACAAGTATCAAAAAAGGTTCGTGGCTAATTTTTTTTTTCTTTTTCTGAAACGTTTTTGTTTATAGCTACGTGTAAACAGTGTTCCTTAGAGTTAGGTTACAAATCTTATTTTCACTAAAGGTAAGCTAAAACGTTCGCCTAACCTGGCACTGTTAAGTGTGCCTTTCAATCGGTCTCGTTTAAATACACTGTCTAATTATACCGATTTATTCCTTTTTTCTGTTAATGGCTTTACCCTTATAGAAACTAACGGTAACCTAAAGGTCTTTCAGCAGGGCAAATCTAATAGTAGGTAAATATCTTATATAGTAGATAGTGATCCAAATCCAAAAAAGGATTCTCAAAGGAGAAACTACTGTGAGAAACTAAAGTATGAGTAAGAGTAATTCCTACCCCTCCACTACCACCCTGGAGGAATAATAAACTAGGGAACAAATTAAACCTACTGTAGATTGCCTGCTGTAAATTACCTTTCGTTTACTATAGTAGGCTATCCCAATAAAAATTACTATTCACCAAAGAAAAAAAACATGGTACCCTTGGTTTTAACTTACTCACCTGCGAAGATGCACCCTGATCTGTCATTTTTCTATAAGGTAAAGCATAACAGAATACAAGGAAAAAATCGTTATATTAGACAGTGTAATTTAATACAGACGATTGAATAGCACACTTAACAGTGCAGGTAGGCTACCGTTAGCTTACCTTTCTTGAAATAAGATTTGCTAACCTAACTAAGAAACTCTGTTTACCAACGTAGCTATATTTAAGCTGTAAACAAATTATTTCAGAAAGAAAAAATAGCCACGTATCTTTTTTGATACTTGTCGCTGTCAAGATGCTCGCAGCTCGCGATTTTCGGGGTTGTGGCTAAAACTAGGGGGCGTGTTTCAGGCGCCCAAATGAGCTCTTCTGATTGGCTGAAATTCTCTGCTCTCTGAACAGTGCGCGCCGTTGCCTCTACAGATGCACAAATCACTTTTGTACCATTTATCACACAGATAGGCGGTGCTTAAGGGAGAGAGCATGAAACTTGTCATTTGCAATCGAAAAACAGTGTTTGAGACTCGTAGCAGCAGATTCACGCCGTTGTAGTTATGCACTTATGTTTGTGCTAGAAAAAGCATCCAAGAAAAAAAAAAATATATATATGTAAGAAAACATACTACAAGCATGCAAATCTCATTGCAAGAATTCACAAACTGATTTGCGGATGTACAAAAGTCGTCCTGTGACTTCACATTTTTGATTGCCGGTGTTTGAATGTGTTTTGGCACCATATTCACTGCTAATGTAGCAAACTTGTCGAGCGGTACGAGTTTCTTGATTTGTGATGCGTAGACCTAGATTTGTCAGCGCGGCATGAAGGATTCAAGACGTGTACTGTTTGTGTTGTGTTTGTGTGAGAGAAAAAAATATCTACAAGTTTGCAACATTTGTCTGTGACTTCAGATTTACTGATAAACATGTGTGGCTATTCTTCGCTCCCTACAACATACAATAATCACCCTGTCACGGTCCACCCAGAAACAAAACAACCAACACAAAAAGTTGTTTTTTGGGCGCACAACCAAAAATACCTTCACATAAGACACCACTTCTCCTATTGTGCCCGAGTTACGCCCTCCCCCTCATAAAGGCCACTTCTAAAATGTGCAATTTATTTTACTTACTGCATTGGTGGGGGTCCGAAAACACCAGTCAGTACTGGTGTACCACCGTTTTGCCCTCCGCAGTGCACACATTCCTTCGCATTGAGTTATCAAATTTCATTGTTGATTGGGCCTGTGGAATGTTAGTCCAAAACCACCCCACCCACCACACTCCTTTTTCCAAAAAAACCTTTTCATTCAAAATTCAATGGCTGTTTGAAGTTGCTGGATATTGGCAGGAACTTGAACACGCTGTCGTATACGCCGATCCCCAACATGCTCAATGGGTGACATGTCCGGTGTGTATGCTGGCCATGCAAGAACTGGGATGTTTTCAGCTTCCCGGAATTGTGTACAGATCCTTGCAACACAAATGGGGCCCATTGGCATTAATCATGCACCATGAGTGCTGGTCGTGGGATAATGGCACAACAATTGGCCCTCACAGATCTCGTCACGGTATCTCGTGCATTTCAAAATATGGCATCAATAAAATGCCCCGGTGTTCGTTGTCCATACAGATGCCGTGCCCATACCATAACCCCCCAAACCAGCCACCATGGGCCACTCGATTAAACAACGTTGAGAACATCATCAAACCGCTCCACTATTGCCCACGACGCCTAACTACACGCTTTCTTCCATCTGGCCCTTCACAGTGAAAACAACCGGATTCATTTTTTTAATTTTCGTGAAGAGAAAAAACCCTCTCTCCAAAGTTCCAGACCCGTCCATTGATTTAAATATTTGCCCACTCAAGAGTCGTTAACTAGTTCTGAACTTTGCGGGGGGTGCAGTCATGTCGAGATCCCGATGAGGACGACGAGCATGCAGATGAGCTTCCCTGAGACATTTAATGACAGTTTGTGCTGAAATTCTTTGGTTATGCAAACCAATAGTTGCAGCAGCTGTCCGGGTGGCTGGACTCAGACGATCTTGGAAGTGAAGATGCTGGATGTGGAAGTCCTGGGCAGGTGTGGTTACACGTGGTCTGCGGTTGTGAGTTTGTGGTTGATGTACCTTTCTACTTCACTGCCAAATTCTCTGAAACGCCTTTGGAGACGGCTTAGGGTAGAGAAATGAACATTCAATTCACAACAGCTCTGGTGGACATTCCTGCAATCAGCACGCCAATTGCACGCTCCCTCAAAACTTGACATCTGTGGCATTGTGCTGTGTGATAAAACTGCACATTTTAGGGTGGCCTTTTATTGTGGCCAGCCTAAGATACACCTGTGCAATAATCATGCTGTATATTCAGCATCTTGATATGCCACACCTGTGTGATGGATTATCTCGGCAAGGAGAAGTGCTCACTAACACAGATTTAGACAGATTTGTGAACAATATTTGAGAGAACTAGGCCTTTTGTGTACATAGAAAAAGTATTGAGTTCACTATGCAAATGGGGGGGCAAAAAACAAGTGTTACATTATAATTTTGTTCCGCTGTATGACTGGATTCTACGAAACGCAGTCTGTGTTTTAACACCAATCGTTGGAATATAGGGCCTATGTCTCAGATGTACTCGTGCAATCTTTGGGCAAGAAATCATTAAATAATCTGTAGTGCATGTGTGGAAAATATTCCAATGTACTCCCCGTTGTAAAACGTTACCCATTTTCATAATTACTGCAATTTTAATTTACAATTTTTTTTTTTCCCCTTATTACTTAACTGCTTAACGTTACATTTATTTTGTAAACTTAATTATGTAACACGAACAAACACAACCGTTACATGTACCTAGTACTCCTGTAATGTGACAGGTCATTATCATTTATTTATTAATTATTAATTTGTAATTATAGGGAATTAATGATTATTACCACATTCAGGTTTTGCTAGGACTTCGGATCTGAATGTCCCAAGTCCACCTGATCAAACCATAGGTAAATTTGTTAGTCTGCACTTCAAATCAGGGGTCGTCCAGCGAGCCGGTGATTCTTAGTATCTTTTAACAAATTTAATATGTGTTTTCCTGGCCACGGTCAAAACAATTATGATTATTTGTAAGCTCTTTAACAGAGGTAATTATTATAAGTAAGTTACGAGCTAAGTAGCAAGGGATCTTTTTGGCACAGTTTTAATTTACTTATTAAAACCTCGAAATTTATATGCTCCCAGACACTACAATTCTAACTTCTTCTATTTATAATGAAAACATGAATTTTATTGGCTATCTAATATACATAAAACCTAAACTAAAACATACACACACACACATACACATACATACACACAAAGATTCAAGGAAATTAGTTGACGGAGTTGAATTAAGTTTTCAAAGTCCTAACTCGTTTTACGTGTGGTTTTAAATTCAGCCTAGGAGAACACCAAGCAGCAATTGTCTTATCTTTACTGCTTAACCTTAAACTCAATTCACCAGTTCAAAACACCTATGTCAGCAATAGGAGCTGTTGTCTGTACTACTGCGTGGTGCTTAGAGTTGCAGCTGAACGCTGAGTGGTTTCCCCGTCGCTGACCTACTGCGGGGCCAGTGCTGGAGGGGGTATTCTGATTGCTGCTTGGGCTGGTTGATCTGCGTCCGGAATGAGCGTATGGATGACGTCCTTGGGGGGGAAATCCCCCCTCGTTAGATTATTTGGTTCTTGATGACAACAGAGGCTTTGAGCAGTTTTCGCGAAATTTTGAAGGTTGTGGCGAGTATTTCTGCAAGTTTTGAGAACTTCTTATAAAACTATCACCGGAAAATTATGCTGAATATCAATTATTCACTTACACCACTGTTCTGTGAATAAAACAAGCTCTCATTCAAACTCAAACACCAGGTTTTTTTGCATGCCCAGTAATCATAATCACTAAAAGAAAAGTTATAAAGCAACGATTAAGATATCATGGTTTCAATAACACATCACACATATTTAAGACATAAAACATATTATTTGTGAATATAGTTGCTCCGAGACTTTCAATGATTGTCTGTGTACACTCTTGTTTCTTGGGAAATGCCACGGAATTCAGGTTTGGGGTCAGGGATAAGCGGAAGCTGGTGGTCTAAAATCCATGCTGTATAAACCTAACCACTCGGTTCATTGGGCAAGGGCATCATTCTTTATTCCTCAGCCTTTCCTGCTGAGTTTTTACATAGTGCCTACATCCATAACACGAGGCATTAAATCCACCATGTCGTGAAAGTCTTTCAGAGAGGTTCTGAAAACAAGATCTCTGTGGTATCACCTCCTTGATTAGATTATCGAAGCCGCCTCAGTGTGATTCAGTGGCATATCCGTGTCCTGTATAATAAAATCATCCCCTACACACTCACCCAACACTGCTCATATCAAAGGGGGCCAGACCCATGGACACCTTCGACACAGCTTGGCAATCAAGAACTCTGGAACTGGAAGTGCCAACTTGGCAACTCCCTCTCTCTCCTTCTTTTTAGGAAGATTAAAGGTTTATCTTCAAACAAACGAAGTTTACTAAGCTGTTGTTGGCTCATAATTGCTCTCTGTGTGCTAAGAAAATGTGGTTATCCAAGATGGGATTAACCCTCTGGCTCTGGGGTCTGAGGGTGTTTTTTGGGCCCTGGGAAAAAAAAAAAGGAAGTTTTTGACATGTCCTGACATTTGTGGCTTTTTTTTTTTTTTTTTTTTTTTTTTTTTTTTTTTTTCAGAGTTGCTACTACATTTTAATAATGACTATGTTTAGTAGCACCATAATCAGCACAACTGGGCTACAATAATATGTGAGCAGCAATGTATGTATGTGATTGTGTTTTTGAAAAAACAACGTTTATGCGTGCTTAGTGAAAAAATAAAATTCACTGAAATAAGCCCATAAAACACATACAGAACATTTGTTCACAATACTATTGAGAACAGATCTTGAAGTCTAGAGTTTTTGCATCAAAATTATGTGAAAATCATCTTGTTTACCACCCCCCCCCACTTTACACCCCTCACTCACAGAAAACAATATATTGTTTTAAATTTTCTAAGACACTTTTTGTTTAGAAAAGGAATATGCGAGGGGGCGTTAATGGTCATGTATAATGAGTGATTCACACCTAAGAAGACAAAGGCCTGCATAATGAGCTGCATAATGAGCCTTTCAGTCAGGTGAGTGACTGAGAGGGAATTGCTACAAGAAATAATGATGAAAAATAATGTATCATTTTTTGTTTGTAGTTTTATTTAGAATATATATACTACCAATCATTTTTGGGAGTGTGTGCATCAAACATGGTCTTGAGCTGTGGGTCCAGGCTCTGTGCAGGCAGAAAATCCGTCAGAAGCTGTGGAACATGTCAACGTCCGTCTCTGGTTTCCATGACCAAGTGGGCTGCTTATTTTCTTTGGCTCTCTTTGCAACAGGTTCTTTAGCACCGTTATTCTCACATCAGAAATAAAAAAGCAAGCATGCTGTGTCTCGTAGTTTTTACGACTGGGTCGACAAACTACATTATTAACATTATTATGATGTTCATTGATACTAGTACTAATTTATCGAAACAAAGAACGCAATTACCACATAGCAAACGTATTTTACCATGCAGTAAATAAATCAAATGAAAATAACATCTGTAAAATAGTGAATGCACAATTACTCTAAGATTCTGAACGGAGTTGAAAACTGAACGAGTGCCCCCTCCCCCCTTCCTTTGGAGATGCCGTGTGAGGCAGAGAGTGGTGTACCTCCCCACAGTACCTTAGTATAGTATGCATACTTCATGAGAAAACAGTGTTAAAATGTAAGAATTGGCATTCTATCAACCACAAATAATATTACCAAATATTCTGGGAATAATACAATTACTATACTAATAATAAATAAAACCGTACCCTTACTCAGTAGGATTTTCCAGCAAACTCAAAACTGAAGGACGTGCGTGTGCCTTTCTTGTGCAAGGTGCCGGTGATGCAGCCACAGTCCTAAACCAAAATAAAAACAGTTTCAAACATTTCAGCGTCATTACTACTTTTAACACTACTTTTTACTTCCATAAGACCAAACGGGTATAACACATTCAAAATATTTACACCAGAGCAGATCTTCATGAACATAAGCTTAGTTACATTCATAAACACAAGCATGCTTTGCATCCTATACAATCCAAAAACTATCGTTATAAACATGTATGGCTATATTCATGAACAGAGAATACCCTATCACAGTAAAGTTTTGACTAATAATTCTTACTGACATTATAACTCATATTACTTTTATATCATATATTTCTGTCTGTTATAGAACATAAAAAACATCCTGGCATCTTGACATTTAGATGCTGTGAATGAAACTTCATAATGTTTCACTTGATTACATTTAGTCAGGAATTATAGTTTGGTGAAAGTCTGACTAGTAAAATGTGTACAAGTTGTGAGAAATCTAATACAAGTAGGTTAATAAAAAAAGACTTACTCATGTTTTTTCCTGAGGTAATCCCAAGCTTCTTGAGGTGAATTCTGTCTTATGCCTCTCAGCGCAACGCGAACAGTAAAACTTGAGGTCTTGCTGCTTTGTTTACTATGATGTGGGCGTTTACACACACCCCCGCGCCGCGCGCTTCACGTGGATGATTATAATATCAATAGCGCTCAGCTTGTGGGCGTGGGCGCATTAGAGATAATGAAGGGAGATGTGAAAAACTGGACGTCGCGTTGGTTTCATATGGATTACTTTATCACAGAATATTTTCTTTTGATAAGACTTGCTTAGTTTAATAGTATACATGTCAAGCTTTCTATAGATATATATCTCTGTCTCTTTGTTGCGTATGTGCTGGTTACAGTTATTTTCTATGACGCGTTTCTAAATAAAGATTACGCAGACCAAGGCGGCAGACTGCGCACCGTGTTTGTTTTCTTTATTTTACAAAAGCACAGCGTTTTGTTGTTATTATGATTGTATAAAAATAAAAGTAGACCCTTTACACGATTGATGTATTGCTCTTATCTGTAGGATCAAAACTGAAAGTGTAATTTAAGCTCTTTTCGGTGTTATCAGGAGAAGATACCACAAAACGCGTATCCGCATTAGTCGACCCTTCTCCTAATCGAACTCAGAGGGTTAAGCTGGGGCTGTTGTTGTACTCTTGAGAATAAGTAAATTCTTGCATGAGTGAATTTGGAGAATTCCGGCCAACTGAACTGCCACAGCAACAACGACCGCACAAGCTTAGTGCCCCTCATCCTTCTGCAACAACTTCAGACCTTTCCTGTTCTTCAACGTCCTCTCTTTTCAGCTTCCTTTTCCCTCCCTGCTCTTCCCTGCTGTTCGAGGTTGCCAGGATCTTCCTGCAAACAACTCAAAACCTTCTCTTTGGTGATCAACTTCTGTTTGCGAGTTCCAAACTCTGCTAAAGTTTCTCTTCTCCACCACAACTTCAGAATCATCCGTCAGTGATCTCCTTCTCCTTATGTTTCCATGTATCCGGATCTTCTGTACAGATTTTGGGGGTTCAGTGAAATGGGTTCGGTGATGTTGGGGCTGTTGTTGCCGTTGGGGGTTGGTGTTTGTGGGGGGTTCGAGACTCGAAGGTGTCTTGGCTGCAGGGGAGGGGGGGTGGTCCGGGTGCGTTGCACGGGTCGGGTGGGGTCTGGGTGTTTGGGGGGTGGGGGGGGGTAGGGTTGGGTGTCGGGTTGTTTGGTGGGGTTTGGTGTGTTCGGAAGACTGGGAAAGCGGGATTGGGGTGGTTTGCGTGTTTGTGGGCTTCGCACGTGCAGCAGGGCCAACAGTGAAGACTGGGCCCAAACAGACTTGGCCCAGCCCAGACTGGAACGTAAACAAGCCGCTTCCAACCTCTGTGGCCCAGAGACCGTTGGCATTAGTGTGTATATTGTCAGTTCATGATGATCTAATTTCAGAAATATCTATAAAATAAACACCAGATTCTCCTGTCAACCCTATTGGCAAAGGGCATATCAGGAACCACACTCCAGTGGTTTGATTCTTACCTCTCAGATAGGTCCTTCAATGTGTCTTGGAGAGGTGAGGTGTCCAAGTTGAAACATCTAGCTACTGGGGTGCCTCAGGGCTCAGTATTGGACCACTTCTCTTCTCTGTCTACAAAGCATCACTCTAAAAACAAAAATCACTAGATTCTGTCATTCAGAAACATGGATTTTCATATCACTGCTATGCTGATGATACTCAACTCTACTTCTCATTCCATCCTGATGATCCGACGTTAGCTGCTTGCATCTCAGCTTGTCTAACAGACGTTTCTTGTTGGATGACGGACCATCACCTTCAACTCAACCTTGCTAAGACAGAACTCCTCGTGGTCTCAGCCAACCCAGCACTTCAATAATAATCAGATTTTTTCAAAACCATCCAGATTTTAGTCTCTCATCAAACCATAGTCGTCAAAAACAGTCAATACAACCTTGGGTTTGTGGCTTGATGATAAGCTGAATTTCTTTCTCAGACCACATGATAACAAAAAAACCAGCCCCGTACCCCACAAAACCCGCCCGAGTTAATAAGCCCTCTTCAGATTTCTTTATACACCATTAGAAATCATTGTTCCTTATCTTTTATCAAACATTAACACAACTCCTCATTGTTCAAGCTCCATTGTTCTGTCCAGTCGAATACTATTGCAATGCTCTCTTCGCAGGGTCTTCCAAGTCCACTTCTTCCTATAATCTTCACCTTCTACAATTCACCAAAATTTGGCCGCTGCAGGGGAGATTAAATAGTTCATGAGCCAAAAGAAAACATGTCTCAACAGACCTAGTTTTTTTTGTTCTTTATTATTTAAAAAACAAAACCACAAAAAACAAACCACGTACTTTCCTATTCTATCTACTTGTTTTTCTTTGGGTATATGTATGTGTGTGTGTGTATATACAGTATATACCTTGCTACGTGTACTGTGTTAGGCTAAACGAGACTTGTCATTTACACTTATATATTGTTGCTCTTTTGTTAGTTTTGACTGCTTTTATTGTCCTCATTTGTAAGTCACGTTGGATAAAAGCGTCTGCTAAATGACTAGATGTAAATATAGTTGATGTCAGTTAATAACAAATAATCCCTTGATTTATTTGTTGAATCTAGAATAAGGTTTACCTTATTAATTCCAGGAAACTACAGTTTATCATACTGGTAAAAAGAAAAAGGTATAGCCTGAATGCACTGTAAGTCGCTTCGGATAAAAGCGTCTGCTAAATGAATAAATGTCACTATAATATATCTTTTCCATAAGATAATAGCTAGGAATCCAACTCTTTCACCCCTTTGCTCTATCAATATTTTGCACTTTAATATCATCCATTTCATGTAATCATTTGGTTTAACCACCCATTTAGTAGTTGTTACTCTTGTCTATCCTTTTGTTAATAAAACCCCTTTTATTACACTTGTGTCTTCCTTGTGTTGATAATACTGTAAAGAGGCTCTACAAGTTAACAATATCTCTAAAATCCTTCAGTTTGGTCAGACTACAATTTATGTAATTCTTATTTATTCAACAATCTTTAATTATTGTTCTTTACTGTCAAGGTGAAATTCCTGGCTGGTGGCCCGTATAATAGTGTGACCAATTCTAAATACCAATATTAATATTTAAGCCAAAGCCATTACACTGGTGGTGCTACTTAGATTTGAAATCACTACATTTAGTGGTGCCCCGTGTGAAGCTATCTAACATCTGAAAATCACTACAGGTGTCTAGATCATGGATAAGGCTCTATTCAGCTTATCTTTTCAGCCCCAATGTATCAAATTACTCCAACATTTTGGTGCTGAAAGACAATGGCTATGGGATGATGCCACGGGTTGAACATACGCTGACCAGATATCTGTTCCCGGCAGTGGCATCTTCCCTGAAGGTTCTGGTTCTACCCACCAAGCCCTTAAGGTCCACTTCGGCTTTCATGGGTTAGGCTTACACCGAGGCGGGTCAGGCTGGTGTTTGCTTGCACACTATGGCAGTGTTGCAGGCATACCATGCTGACCTTTTAAAGGACCTGGATAGTGAGGACGGCTCAGAGGAGAACTCCCCCGGGCTGCAGATCTGTCTCTCAGAGCCACCAAGAAAACGGCCATGGAAGCCTTGGTGGCCACAGAGAGACACTTGAGGTTGAATCTTTCTGACATGAAAGAGAAGGACAGGTTCTTCCTCCCGGATGCCTCGCTAGTCTCTTCGGGCCGTTTCGGCGATGCTGTGAGCTCTGTCGTCGAGAGGTTCCAGGAGAAGGCAGGCGGCAGCATTCCAGCCTTTTCTCCCTCACTGATCCCGGGTCTCAGAAGTGGAACAGCCCCAGACGTTGGGTAGCTCCTCATACAGGGGCATCAGAAAAGGAGCATTGCTTCCTGTGTCCCCCTCAAAAAGATCAGGGGACGGGATGGCGCTCTCAGCCAAAGCCTTCTAGAGAGAAGACGGATCTGAGGACTGTCATTCTCTCTAAGAAGGTTTCGGCTAAGAGGTCCTGATGCTCAAGGCACCAGGCTTCTGAGGACAGGCTCCTCTGGGGAAGAGCAGAGGACATCTCATCATACGGTGCCCATCTTTCCACGATGTCCTCCAATGCAGTCAGATCGGTTGGTCCCTGCCGGGTTTCCGCTTCAGGGCTCTGAGCTGGCTGCTCAGATTACACCAGAAATCAGTCTCGAGAGACCGGTTCCCATTGTAGACTTTCTGGCAGCGTGGAGACTTCTGCCAAATGTCTCACAATGGGTCCTGCACACTGAAGAAAGGGGCTGCAGAATCCAGTTTGGTTATTTTCTGTCTCATTTCAACGGGGTTATCCCCACTCTGGTAATGGGAAAAGAAGTAGACATTCTCTTGAGGAAGGAGGCCATTCGGCTGTTAAGTGGTGATGTAAGAAGCGCTGTTTCCGGGTCCAAGCCTCAACTCGCTTCACTTGAGATTGCTCATAAACGGCTGCTGAGGTAGTACTGTTTATTCATATTAAACATTTAAGATAAACGTTTTCAAACTTACGGTGTATACTGCAGTCTCCATGTTCACAGCATCCCAAACACAAATAATTTTTATATTTATTTATTTATATTTATATTTTCATTGTCTGGCTATCTGGGATTTCGGTATGGAGTTAGGATTATATATTTTTTTGCAGTGGTGGCTCAGGACCAAAGGGTTTTCCGAGAGGGGCAGCCCGTTTCATTTGATCAAGGTCATGCGGCAATGCCATTGTGCCTTAGTCATGTGGAAGAAGCATTGGTTACTGTCTCAAGGTCCCATGCTGGGAGCTCTTTGTCATTGTGTAACGCTTACGACAGATGCTTCCCTCATGGGCTGGGGAGCAGTCATGAGTGGCCGCTCTACCCAAGGTCTGTGGGAAGGGCTCAGGTAGACCTGTTTACATCTCAGGAGACCTCACAGTGTCATCTGTGGTTCTCCCTAACACATCCAGCTCCGTTGGGACTGGATGCTATGGTACTTACGTGGCTGAGACTTCACAGGGACGGGATCTCTCTGTTGTTAGTAGCTCCGTCATATAGGCCAGACCGAGTATGATTCTCTGACACTGTATCTCTTCTCAAAGGCTCCCCTTGGGAGATTCCCATTAGGAGGGACCTTCTAACTCAAGCGGGCGGCAGGATTGTTCATCCCTACCCGGAGTTATAGAAACAATGGGTGTGGCCTCTGAGGGGGCACATCTCATAAATTCCTGTCTCTCAACTGAGGTTGTCGAGACCATCCTTCACTCCAGAGCTCCCTCCACGAGGTAACTGTATGCCTTGAAGTGTCAGGGTTTTATAACCTAGATTCGGGAACTACTCAGGGCTCTAGAGTTCTTCTATCTTAGATGTGTGCATAGTCTTCACACTAGACAGGCATTCATCAGTATGGCGGAGTTGGTATTCTTGTTCCCATAGCGTTTCTGACGCAGCTCGAGTTCCTGAAGGGGAACGTCCCTAGGTTATGTATGTAAGCATGGTTCCCCGAAGGGAACAAGATGCTGTGTCGCATGCCATACTTCCTACATCTCTGTGAGCACTTGTTTCAACCTATCAGAAGCTGACTCTGTTTTCACCGGATGTGCTTTTATATCTTCCTGGTCTCTATGTCACTCTCCTGTGATGTTTCACTATTCTATTGGACTGATTTCGCACATGCTTTAGTACACGGTCACGTAGAGGCATTCCCATAACATTTCTGACTCAGTGTCTCGTGAACCATGGTTACATAACCTAGGGATAATTTCGGCTATGAATTTTCTTCTGTGAACTGAGAGACTCCATTGGACTAATACAAGGCCCAGGACTAATATAATATTTATTACTCACACTTTAACAATGAAAACACACAAACTATGAATAATATATCTACACTGTGTATTTGCTCACTGTTTCTGGAGACAAAACATTTCACAGAACTTAATCTGTTTTTTTTTTTTTTTTATAGCAACATTTCCACATTTAAATGAATCAAAGATGATCACTGGGATGTTTTCAACTTAAATTTACCATTTAAGTGATTTGATTTTATATAATATACAGCTTTTGTACTGTGTTCCTACTTGGTGTTAACACTGTAAGATATTTAAAACTTAAATTCAGCCCATATCCTGAAGGTTATCTTTCCATACCTTACCTGCTACGTGTTCAACATAGCCACACTGGCTCTGGTATCTATCTATCTATCTATCTATCTATCTATCTATCTATCTATCTATCTATCTATCTATCTATCGTATGTCTGTCTGTCTTAGTTTATTTTATTAGTTTAGCATTTTTAAATCAATTTTTGTTTTATTTTGTTTATTTATCTAAAAGGGACAATACACTAGGCATTGTTACACACAGAGAACCGATGCCATATACATAGGGCATATAGCATAAAGCTAGTTTCCAGCACTCGTCCCTGGTCAGGCTTTTACATAAAATCAAAACATCCAAAAAAACAATCATCAAAGAACAAAACAAGTACACATGTGTGAATACAGATAACTATGTGAGTATATGTTGTACTTAATCAAACAATGGCATATTGAAATACCTAAGCACATATGTAACTTTATAAAAACATTAAAATGTAAATTATTCTGCATACATAAAGAAAATGTAAACATAACCAGCCTGCATAAGCCTAAGGTTCTCAATAGTGGTGACAATCTTAACAAGAGTTTGTTCTAAACATTTAACTGTAAGTATTACATTTTTGCAATTAATTCAAAATTAACCACTTTATGAACAGACCCCAATCTATTTGTAGATCATTTCAAACTTATGAAATAATTCAAAAATCTTGAGGAGCTGAATAGAAGAGGAGGTGGTTTTGCACTTCAATTTTATTCAGTCAGGCAAACAGAAAACATGACGGATATCAGTAATGTTACAATTTAAAATAGTTTTCTTTTTGAATATATTTTAAAATTGTATATTGTAAAATTGATTTTATTGAGAAAAAAAAACTGAATTTTTAGCAGCAATTCCTTCAGTCTTCAGTGTCACATGATCCTTTAGAAATAATTTCCAAAATGGGACGGTCGTGGCCTAATGATTAGAGAGTCAGACTTGTAACCCAAAGGTTGCAGGTTTGAGTCTCAGTACCGGAGCTGAATAGAATAGGAGGTGGATTTGCACTTCAATTTTATTCAGTCAGGTATGGAGCCAGAATGATCTCAATAATAATTCACGCAAAAGACATGATGCACACATGCATAACCCAGATGCAAAGGCAGGGGGAAGTGAGGGCTCAGCAGGCACGTGCAGAGGGGGGTGTGATGGGTGCTTAAGCACCTGCCCCTTTTCCCCTTGATGCCCAAAGTGCCCTTTTGTCAAGGCAATTATTTATTTTTTTGTAATTAAACACCATTTTGTGAAGGCCTGCCCAATCTAACTATTAGTAAAATGAATTAATAATAATTTAGACGCAAATAAAATTATCCACATGATGATGAACTTTCACCTGACGATCTCATCAGGGACTATCCCTCACATTCAGACATCTTTAATGTAGTGCACTACCAGGATGCCTTCATAACGGTAAGTGGAGTTCTCAGCGGAGTGGTGTGCTTTTATACTTATATTAAATTATTATTATTATACAATAACTGTGTGAAGAGAGCATGCACAGCTGTTGTTTATATTGCTGTTTGTAGCCTTTGGAAGTAAGGTTAGCTACAGCAAGTGGCTATAACATTTTTGTTCAATATTTTCCTAATTACAATTTTCTGATCGGTTTATAAAGGCTACTAAGAGCACCTTTTCTCCATTTTTATCACAGAATAAGGCAGAAAATGTATAGTTTCTATAGGCTACTAAATGATATGTCAATCAGTACTGCATTATTCATAAAATTTATTTATTACCTGGAGATAACTTCAAAAACACACATAAACCATATATTTTAGCAATCGTGTGTTTATTGTCTTCACAGTTTTTTCAGCTTTTTATTCAGCTCAGCTACAGCAATAGCTGGATGCTTTTGTCCATATTAGGGTTTCCTGCAGGTCATAAGTCATTCCTTCTATGAGTCTGTTTCGGACTTTCTGCACGTGAGCGCCCTCCGGCTTCGAGTATGAAATAAACATGCACTGCATGAGAGTGTTGAGCCTCCAGATATTCACTTCTCCTCATTTTGAATACGAATAAAACGTCAGGTCATGCATAGACTATCGATACTGTCTCTTTAAATTAAGTCTAGAAACCTCTACGTGAACACACCTGCCCGAATAAAGTGCGGTGGACGAAATTACATTTCTTTAAAATTAAATATAAAAAATGCAGCTAACGTTCTACACACAGCAATATAAACAAAGGTACCTGTTCTCTTTCGTTCTTGCTGTTTGATTGGGAAAAGTTTAAAGGGCTTTGAGGGGTCTTGTCTTTGTTATCTGACTAAAAAACTATTACTTTGAACTTTTTTTATTACAGTATTTATTTTAAAAACGTAGTGTGCCTTAAAAATTATCACAACAATATTCTCATCCTCCGATTTATAGGCTACTTATCAATCCTGTTTTTATCATCATTATAATTTAACAAATGAATAAATTCAGAACAGGATTATAATATAATTCTATTTTAAATAAGACATAAATATTTTTCTACAACAGTAGTGTTTACAACAGCAAAACCACCATACCAAACTCAATTATAATAATAGTCCTAATTTAATTACGTTTCTATTTTCAGAGTGATTAAGATGTGCAAAGAAAAAATTCTTTAACTTTTAATCTTAAAATGGTCTTTTCTGTTCTGTGTTTCTTTTTCAAAACTGTGTCACGGCATTTGCTGCTATCAATACAAAAGCATCCGTTTCGATACATGTCTCAGCTAGGAGCACAGCCCTATTAAAAGCCGTGCTCCATGTGCCCCTTTTATAGTTTGAGCACCTGCCCCTCCAAAGGTCTCTGCACGGCCCTGGGGCTCAGTATAAAATCCTTGAAACCAGAAAATCCTTAGAACTGTTAGTTTTTCTAAAAACAAATACATGTACTGTACTTTTAGTAGGTAACATTTTATATATTGGATTTTCATAGTTTTGAGAGTATAAATCTGGTATTGTTTCAATTTTGATAAAACAATAAAATCTCTGCTCTCTTCAAAAGTTGACATCTATTAGTTTTATTAACATAATGCTGACATGAAGCTGCATATGTTTCGGGGGAACATCGTGTTGAACTTAATTTGAGTATCTTGTGTTTTTCTATGGTTGTGTTTGTTTAGTGTTCTGACTGTTGTCAGTAATTAATTGCATCACCCATATTTCATTTTTCACTGTAAAACACACTCTATGGTACAATCAGGAAAAGAGGACGAGGAGTGTCTGTGCAGTATTCTTCATACTGACCACCCTTCAGAAAGCACAAACCTCCAGGTTCTTTACCACATTCAAGGTCAGTAGAAGTAGAGATTGTGCCTTAGGTTTGGCCAAGTCTATTCCAGTTCTTTTGTAACTCCTGTATATTGATTTATTTGATTTGTTTTTCCATCTCTAGAGATGTTTGAATGTCAGGGGGCTGTTGGTGGCATGCCCTTCGGGGAAGTTGCCCCGCTGTTTTATTGCTGAGGATGTGACTCTGGAGTACGTTCACACTCAAAGGCCTGGGGAGGTCATGCGGAGAGAGGGGCAACTGCCTGTCACCATCTCTCTCATTCAGAGATGCATCCACTCGCTGTGTCTGAGCACTCTGTCTCCTTCTCTCCTCCCCCGGCGTGCACAGGTTGCATTACCCCAAACTTGCACACCGATGAGCAGTGATGGACTGTGTAGGATGAGAGTCTCAGCCTTATTCCTTTAGTCAAACTCGTTCAAGTTCACTCAATCAAAGATTTTAAATTGTAGGTTGCAGGGTTGTCATCAACACCATTTATAGATAGACCGAGGCCTTTCTAAATACACTCACAATTGTTCCAAAATGTGGGTTCTGTATTTTTAAAATGTTTTTGAAAGAAGTACCTTATACTCATTAATATTGCATTTTAATGGAACAAAAATAATACAGTACAAAAAAAACATGATGGATATCAGTAATGTTACAATTTAAAATGTAATATTGTAAAATCGATTTTATTTGGAAAAAAAAGCTGAAATTTTAGCAGCAATTACTTCAGTCTTCAGTGTCACATGATCCTTTAGAAATATTTTTCAAAATGGGGCAGTCGTGGCCTAATGGTTAGAGAGTCGGATTGTAACCCTAAGGTCGCAGGTTTAAGTATCGGTACCGGCAGGGATTGTAGGTGGGGGAGTGAATGTACTGCATTCTCTTCCACCTTCAATACCACAACTGAGGTGAGACCCTTGAGCAAGGCACCGCACCCCCAACTGCTCCTCGGGTGCCGCAGAAAAAATGCCCACTGCTCCGGGTGTGTGTTCATGGCGTGTGTGTGTGTTCACTACTCAATGTTTTGCGTGTTGACTTGGATGGGCTAAATGCAGAGCACAAATTCTAAGTATAGGACACCATACTTGGCTACGCGTCGCGTCACGTCACGTCACTTTCACTTTTTTTTTTTTAATTCGGTGCTCAAGAAACATTTACTATTATTATCTTATTATATATTTTTCAAATTTTTTATTATTATTATTTTTTTTTTTGAAACAGTGATACCATTGTTCAAAAAGTTTAAAAGAACATAATTATTTGAAACAGAAATATTTTTGTAACATTATAAATGTCTCTACTATCACTTTACTGTTCACTTTTGATTATTGAATGCATCCTTGCCTGAATAAATTTCCATCTCTTAAAAAAAAAAAAGAAAAGAAACACACTCTGACCAAAAATGAGGTCATTTTAGCTAAATTTAAACGCCAAAACAGTTATTATTTTGCTAATATAATATTTTATATAAAAACATACAAACATTTAAAGCGATTGTGATATATGAATACTATATACAGTGCTGTGAAAAGGTTTTTTCTCCCTTCCTGTTTTTAAATTTTTTTGCATATTTATCACACTTAAAAGATTCAGATCAAACAAATATTAATATTACACAAAGATAATGCAAGTAAATACAAAATGCCGTTTTTAAATGATGATTTAATTTATTAAGGGAAAAAAAACTGTCCAAACCTACGTGGCCCTACGTGAAAAATAAATTGCCCCCTCCTGTTAAATCATGAAAAGAACTGCAATTAACCACATTATTATAGAAAGCTGAGTTAAATTTCACAAGCCACACCAAGGCCTGATTACTGCCACACCTGATCGCAATCAAGAAATCTCTTAAATAGAACCTGCCTGACAAAGTGAAGCACGCTTAAAGAGCAACACATCACGCTGCAATCTAAAGAGATTCAAGAACAGATGAGAAACAAAATAATTGACAAGTATCAGCCTTGAAAGAGTTATAAAGCCATTTTTAAGGCTTTGGGACTCCAGCGAACCACGGTCAGAGACATTATCCACAAATGGAGAAAACTTGAAACAATGGTGAACCTTCCCAGGAGTTGCCGGCCAACCAAAACTACTCCAAAAGTGCAACGACGACTCATCCAGGAGGTCATAAAAGAACCCAGAACAACATCTAAAGAACTGCAGGCCTCACTTGCCTCAATTAAGGTCAGTGGTCATGATTCAACAATAAGCAAGAGACTGGGCAAAAACGGCATCCAAGGCAAAAGCCACTGCTGACCAAAAAGAACACAAAGGCTCGTCTCACATTTGCCAAAAAATATCTTGATTATCCCCAAGACTTTTGGGCAAATATTCTGTGGACTGATGAGACAAAAGTTGAACTTTTTGGAAGGTGTGTGTCCCGTTACATCTGGCGTAAAACCAACACATAATTTCATAAAAAGAACATCATACCAAAAGTCAAACATGGTGGTGGTAGTGTGAATATCTGGGGCTGTTTTGCAGCTTCAGGAACTGGACAACTTGCCATAATTGACGGAAAAATGAATTCTGCACTCTATCAGAAAATCCTGAAGGAGAATGTCCGGCCATCAGTTTGTGACCTCAAGCTCAAGCGCACTTGGGTTATGCAGCAGGACAATGATCCCAAACACACCAGCAAGTCCACCTCTGAATGGCTCAAGAAAAACAAAATGAAGGTTTTGGAGTGGCCAAATCAAAGTCCGGACTTAAATCCGATTGAGATGCTTAAACAGTCCATTCATGCTCGAAAACCCTCCAATGTGGCTGAATTAAAACAATTCTGCAAAGAAGAGTGGGCCAAAATTCCTCCACAGCGATATGAAAGACTCATTGCCAGTTATCGCAAACTCTTGATTGCAGTTGTTGCTGCAAAGCGTGGCACAATCAGTTATTAGATTTTAGGAGGCAATGACTTTTTCACGTAGTGCCAGGCACGTTTGGACAGCTTTTTTCCCTTAATAAAAATAAATATCATTTAAAAAGTGCATTTTGTATTTACTTGCATTATCTCTGTGTAATATTAAAATTTGTTTGATGATCTGAATCTTTTAAGTGTGACAAACATGCACAAAAAAAAAGAAATCAGGAAGGGGGCCAACACTTTTTCACACCACTGTATGTTCGAGGTAAGTAAGCATAAATAAATAAATAAAGTGACAACTTGGCCAAGCATTTATGAAAAAAATATTCCTATTCTAAAAGCACAGTTCAAACTTTTGGTTAAAATATACTTGCATTATTATGTCTGACTCTTCCCTGAATGTTTGTCAGTGTAGCTTTGTGTTCACTTTTACATTAGCAAACAACTAGCAAAGATATCATAAAATTGGAATTTTAGTTTAAAGGACAGATTTCAAAAGTCCTATTTATAATTGTACATGAGGCTTTTGTACTAGAAGTAGAACTGCTAAAAAATGGTGTATTTCGACTTTTGATTTGATTCCTTATAGTTACTGAGACATCAACTTCTTGCAACACCTTCCCCATGTGAAGTGAAGTGACATGTGGCCAAGTATGGTGACCCATACTAGGAATTAGTGCTCTGCATTTAACCCATCCTAAGTGCATACACACAGCAGTGAACACACACACACACACACCGTGAACACACACCCGGAGCAGTGGGGTGTGTCTCTCACCATTAGGCCACGACTTCCAACTAGCTCCAGATTTCTTTAATTTCTCTATAAACGGTGAACTGTGTGGTCTCTATGGTACGATCCTTCATGGCCCTCAAGGTTGTCAGCACATACCAATTCCATTCCAGCCTTTGTTTTGGAGGATAAATCTTTCACAGGCTTGGTTTTATTGAGTTTACTGGCATGATTTGTTGGCCTCCAAGGTCTTCTTCCTCTCAGATCAGATCCTGCTAACACAGGTGTCTACAGTCCACCATGGTCATGACTGTCAGCTATATATGATGAAAGATGCTGGAATGAATAAATACACGCACACACACAAACAAAAAAAAAACAGGTGCTTTGAGCCTTTCTCCCTTACAGCTAATATGAGCTAGACTCATAAAATTATTTTGGGATTTTCCCCCTGGAATTACAATGTGCTGCACATTTCTAAGATTCCAGGTTTTGCATGTTGCATTTTTGGTGAAGAAAGATGCACTGTGTCAAGTTATGGAGTGGAATGTATTTCATTGGCACCTGTGTTGTGGAGAGACCACTGGCATATATTTACAAGTTTCAGGTGCACGTTCACACCCGCTTAAGGGCATCTTCTACATCTATTAGTTTCAGTGTATACTGCCGTTTTGAAGTACACTTCTTCGTAAACATTTGCTAAGGAATGATTCATGAGAGCACTGCCCTTAATACCTGCAATTTTCTGTAAAATCACTGGATAGAGAGTTTTATATGTGCATTTTTAACCTCTTGGTCTAAATGGTCTGTATCTGTGAATGCAATGGGTGACCGTGATTTCACCAAGTACAACATGTTCCTGGATCAACATCCTTGTTGATCCTGGAACAACATTCCTATCAACCAATCATAATTGAGGGATAACTTTTCAGGAAATTTTGTTTTAGTTTTAGTCTTACAATCAGGGTTAGGTGCTTCTACACCCTTGTTAATCAGCTATCATTTCACACTATTTTTAGAAATAAATTATGGGTAGGGTTAGGTTTAGGGGTAGGGATTGGGTTAAGTCTGTATTTGTGGACAGTAATGTTGATCCAGGATCAACAAAAGATGTTGATCCAGGAACATGTCTTACTTGGCAAAATCACGGCGACCGAATGCAATGTACAAGGCTCAATTAATTTTTCCCTCTGCTGTGCTGTTCGATTGGCTTTCCACGTAAGGGGGATTTGGTTCAAGCCCTTTTGTCTCTTGTCAGCCTCACTTCAGTGATAATTCAGAGGCTAAAAGTGCAATATTTTGCAGACGTGATTACATCTTTCACAGTGGACCGGTTCTATGAGGATGGACAGTTTAGAGTAAGGATTTAGCTAGAGGGCTTAAGTGATAAACATGCGGAAAGCTGGAGGGCTGCTGTCTAAACCTGCTCTGAACTCTGTCTCTAACAGCGCTCAAAGTCAAGGCAAAGCTGCCCTCAGTTGTAAACAATGACAAGTCCTTAATAAACAATCTGTCACATTCATTCCATATTAATGCCAGACTTGCATCTCCTGTCAATCTTCATTCTCAGCTCCAATTATTCAGACTTTACTAAACTGAACAGGCAGTTTTTCCCCTCCACTCAGTATAGTAAAGCTGAGGAATGGAAATGCTCTAACAATTTTCAAAGACAAAAACAATCACTGTTTCTTTTTAAACATCCTGACAGGGCTATCAGATCATTTGAAAGCATATGGAGAAAGATTCTGTCTGAGTTTAGATAACATTGATTTTCAATATGCTTATTTTCTCAGACTTTTATGTTCAGAGCATTCCTTCAAATAAATAAATTAAATAACATTAGCTAAAAAAATAACATGGACAAAACTTACATTTGAATGGGGAACAGGAAGATACAATGTTAAAAAAGCATTGAATAATAATAGTAAGCATTCATTTTTATGATAAATGTGCTTGATATTGCTATGTGGACATTTCACTTCATTCTCTGGATTAAATAATTGTATATATCGTGAAATGCATGAGCGAAAGAGTGAGATACTTTTGCCTGTGAGAAAAATCCAAAGAGGCAATGATCTTCCAGTACAACAAAAGTGTATGTAATGCAATATTGTATCTCTATAGGGCAACTCTGAGGGCGTTATAGGGTTTTTGCAAGAAAACCTTCCTGGTGTTCAGGCACACATTCACAGCAGGATATTTTGATATATTCAAATGAGCCTAACCGTTTTCTTTCTGTCTGCTATATGGACAAGCGGTTTGTGCAACGTGAGGCACAAATGAAACTCTGTAGACTGTCACACACTGACCGTGCAGGAGTTGCCAGAGGAAAGGGAACCCCTGTGTGTTTTTGATTAAATTTGAGAAATGGTTTGGAGACCTGTTTGGTCTTGGCTGATGTGTGTGGTCTGAGGTCCTGCATTGAGAGTAAATAAATAAGAGAAAATGGCTGCACGCCATGGTGAACGAGGGATGCTTTCGGCTGTTTTCTGTCTGCCTGCCCCCGCACTGGAGCAGCCCAGCTGCCACCTGCGATATTCCACATATGACATTTATCCAGGGGAGGGCATTGACAGATGTTTCAAAGCAGCTTTGCACCACAGCCAAGAAAAGCCCCCAGTCACATCTGATGAGGCTGGGGACGATTGCTTTACCCTGGTGTGGCATTCCAATGTTTAAAACTCCAGAGCTAGGATTCTGCAACAATAGCTTGTGTAAAGAGAAAATTGAGAACAAATGTGCAAGGTGTCTGACATACACCTACATTAGTCCTGCATTCCTTCTTCTTTTCTGCTTTTCACAACATAATTCAGCGTCAAGAAAGTGTTTAAATGAACACAAAAGTCAAAACCACCAGTCCTCAATGCATTGCCTGTCTGTACGTCTACTTGACCTCAGTCACACGCTGTAAAGAGCTTCTCTCTTCTATATGGAGAATACTAACAAATCAAGGGTTAGTTTGCTAGACAAGGTAAAACAGTATACCGGCCTCCCTGTCACCACCACCTAATGCCAGGACTGTTCGTAAAGGCGAGATTGGACCTTGCTCTTATATGCCGGCAAGCACAATGTCTCAGGTTTCATTTGCAAGAGTGTTGAAGGCAACTTGATTAATAGCACTCCAAAAAATGGCAGATTATTTTTCTAAAGACCACAGACATTTTCATCATAACTAAACATTATCTGTCATATTAAATAAATTGACTTAAAGTGCCATTAATTAGAACTGTTTTAGAACAGCGGATTATTCAAACAGATGTGCTTAATGAGAGTAATACAACAGTTGTCGTTTCACATTTTGAAAGTCAATTACAAAGCATAAGGAGGTTATAAATGTTAAATTAACAAAGGTGTGAACGATTAATGAGTCAGTAAACTGATTAAAGTTTTAATTGGCAGACACCATTAAACTCTAATTGTTAAATGGTCTTTTTTTATTACACAGCAACTTTATTTTCCATTTCTGTTTTTACCCAGACTGATTGTCATTCATACTTGGACATTGAAATCATCCTTTTTTTAATGTATATTTGCTTTAATATTCCATCTCCTACCCTTAGGAGCTTGCCTGTAAATGTCAAAAAGAGATTGCAGGCTACAAGTCATCACATGCTATGAGACTTCATATGACAGCTGTGACCTCAAAGATAGACACCATGATTCTACCTAACTGAATGAGTCAGAGAGTCCCATATCACTACAGTATAAGTCCTCAACAGCTACTTGTCACGGTTCAGGGTGCTTCATCAGCTTCCCTGTTGTCTGTGTTGTCCTGTCTTTTGCGGTGGCTCATGACCTGGGCAATCAGGTCACAAGCCAATTGCTCTCACCTGTCGCTTGTTCCCTTTCGCTTATATATTCTCTGCTGTGTCTGCCCCTTATTGTTAGTATAGATTCTTATGCATCTCATCTCTTGTGCTGTCGGTTCTATACTGTGTTTCTGTGTTTTACCTTTGTTTGCTGGTGTGCCCATGATGCCTAGATGAGGAGTCATACAGCTGACCATGCACTTGCTATTCTCAGTCTCATCGTGCTTCCCCTCCTTAATTCTGTGCTGGTGTGGAGCCCTTTTTGTTTATCTCAATGTTTGGGTCCTGTGTTTTCCCCTGTAATGTCTTGTTCTGTGTTGCAGGAGGAGCCGGTGAGCCTGGCCAGTGTACCAGAGGTTTACCATGACTTGAGACCGGATTTCTGTAAGTGCTGAGCTTAATCTATTCCTCCGTACAACTGTGCGATCTATCTGCTCAGAGACCTGGTCGACCGGTTTGTATTTGTTTACCTCGATGACATACTGATCTTCTCCCAGAATGAGCGCGACCATATCCAACACGTCAGGCGAGTGCTCCAGTGGCTGCTTGAGAACCATTTATTTGTCATGCTGGAGAAGTGTCATGCACGGGCAGTTCCATTCCTGGTTTTTATTTTTTCACCCGAGGGTATCTGAATGGATCCCGCCAAGGTAAAAGCAGTTGCTGATTTGCCCACCCCAGATAGTTTTAGAGTGGTCCAGTGATTTCTGTGATTTGCCAATTTTTACAGGCGGTTCATTCAGAATTTTAGCCAGGTCGCCCTTCCTCTGACTGATCTCACCTCCACTTGAAAATGTTTCTGTTGGTCGTTGCAGGCTCAGACTGAATTAACAAGCTTAAAGAGTCACTTTGTGACACTTTACTACTCCTGATCCGTCAGTTTGTTGTGGAGGTATATGCGTCAGAGGTAGGAGCAGGGGCAGGTTTCTCCCAGAGATCACCTTTGGACGACAATGCATCCCTACACCTTTTTTCTCATCTTTTAACCCCCTCGGAACAGAATTATCCACCCTCCCTGTGACCATTCTGCCTCCCAATTGGGTCGTTGTGTGTCCCTTGTGTATACAGTGTTGAATAGTGCATTGTGTATATTGCATTGTGTATCTTGTATTGTACAGAGTATTACGTATAACAGTAGAGTCTTTAGTATATAATATGTACATGGTACATCACTTATTTGTATGTATCAAGTAGGCACCTGGAGGTTGCGCCACCAGAGTTTTATTGTACATGTACAATGACAAAGTTCTTGCTTAGTGATGGTCGCCTAAAGGGTGGAGTCCCTCAAAAATGAAAATTGTAATTTACTGACCATTTATTTTTTCCTGTTTTTGTCAATATAATGAAATTCAGTGTGGTTCAAAACAATATTGCACCCCAGTGACTTTCATCGCTTGAAGAAAGATAGGTTTGGAGTGACATAAGGGACATTATAAATGATACCGGTGAACTATCCCTTTAAACATAACGATTGAAAATACGACTACAATGGCTAAATGTGTAGGTTCCACCATGCAGAAAGTGCGTCCGGCCTCAGGCAAGCACACATGTTTGTGAATTGTCATGCAGAATGTGACTCAGCCCATGGGCATTGCTCTGATTCTTATCGCTGTGCACACATCTGATGAGAAAACAGTGTCTGACAAACACAGGTACTTCTACATTCCCCTCATATCTTTTGTTTTTAATTACATAAAAGCTGGGTGGCAATATAGACACAAATATCTACTCATCAAAATTCCTGATATGAAATGACATTTGATTTACAGGGAGAGGGTAAGGAAAAAGTGGACAAAAAAAGCAAGACCAGAATCAGAATCAGAATCAGAAGAGCTTTATTACCAAGTATGTTTACACACACAAGGAATTTGACTTGACGACAGGAGCTTCCAGTGTAGAAGAAAGTACAAACATAGTGCAGACATACATGATAGTGTAGACATACATAGGAATAACACAGTATGGATGTAATATAACACTAATATAATAAGAAAAAAAAAGGAAATTAAATAATGTACTATATACATGAATAGAAGTATAGGAAAAAAATTTAATTGTTTAGATAAATGTAAAGATATGTTTATTAGTGTGCAGATAGATATGTTATTTACAAAGTGTGCAGTTTAATATAAATATACTATGTTAGTTGTGATGGATGATGTATAATTATGAAAGCTTAATTGTTAAGACTGAGTATAGCCTGTGGGAAAAAACTGTTCTTGTGCCTTGCTGTTCTGGTGGTCAGTGCTCTGTAGCGCCGACCAGAAGGCAACAGTTCGAAGAGAGAGTGGGCTGGGTGTGAGGGGTCCAAGGTGATTTTTTTTAGCCCTTTTCCTCACTCTGGAGCTGTAAAGATCTTGGAGGCTGGGCAGAAGAGCACGATAATCCTCTCAGCAGTCCTGACTGTCCATTGTAATCTCTTGATGTCTGATTTGGTAGCTGAACCAAACCAGACATTTATGGATGAAAACCCGACAGACTCAATATGGCAAGTAGAACGGTTTAAGCAGCTCTTGTGGCAGGTTGAACTTCCTCAGCTGCTGGGCCTTTTTCACAATGGAGTCAATGTGAGTGTCCTCCACTTCCGGTCCTGAGAGATTGTGGTGCCCATGAATCTGAATGACTCCACTGCAGTCACAGTGCTGTCCATGATGGTGAGTGGGGGGAGTGCAGGGGGTTTTCTCCTGAAGTCCACGATCATCTCCACAGTTTTGAGCGTGTTAAGCTCCAGGTTGTTAAGACTGCACCAGACAGCCAGCTCTTTAACCTCCTGTCTGTAAGCAGACTCGTCACCGTCCTGAATTAGGCCGATGAGTGTGGTGTCATCTGCATACTTCAGGAGCTTTACAGAGGGGTCTTTAGAGGTGCAGTCCTTCGTGTAGAGAGAGAAGAGCAGTGGGGAGAGAACACACCCCTGGGGGGCGCCAGTGCTGATCGTACGGGTGCTGGATGTGTTTTTTCCCAGCCTCACTAGCTGCTGTCTTTCTGTCATGAAGCTGTTGATCCACTGACAGATGGAGGTGGGCACGGAGAGCTGGGCGAGTTTGTCTGAGAGAAGGTCAGGTATGATGGTATTGAAGGCCGAACTGAAGTCCACAAATAGGATCCTTGCGTAATTCCCAGATCTGTCGAGGTTTTGCAGGATGTAATGCAGTCCCATGTTGACGGCATCATCCACAGACCTGTTTGCTCTGTAGGCAAACTGAATAGGATCCAGCAAGGGTCTAGTGATGTTCTTCAGGTAGGCCAGGACCAGTCTCTTAAGTGACTTCATGACCACAGATGTGAGAGCGACAGGTCTGTAGTCGTTAAGTCCAGTGATTTTGGGCTTTTTGGGGAATGGGATGATGGTGGAGCATTTGAAGCAGGAAGGGACTTCGCACTGCTCCGGTGATCTGTTGAAGTTCTGTGTGAAGATGGGGGCCAGTTGGTAAGCGCAGACTTTTATACAGGCAGGTGAAACACCATCTGGGCTTGAAGCTTTCCTAGTCTTCTGCTTTCTGAAGACCCGGTTCATATCCTCTACACAGACCTTAAACACAGGTTGCATGGTGGGGGGAGGGAGGGAGGGGTTTCAGGGGTGGTAGGTGAAGTGTGAAGTGCAGATCAGAGCGTATGGGGGGTGGTAGACGATCCTTTTCAAATCTGCTGTAAAACACAAGACCAGACAGCCTGGATAATGGTTCTGACTGGATAAACATTCAGGCGTCTAAGAATTTGACAAAACCACCTCTTAAAGACCAGTATAGTCCTGTTTGTACAAACTAAAATTAGACAAACAGGCTTTCTGTACTTGATTATTGATAATTGATGTGGATATTGCATGATAATAGGAAAATATTTTGCCCCACAACTAATGAGCCATCAGTCATCCTTAGCGTCCAGTGGTTCTAGGCTCGTTCTTCGTACATCGCTAACTCGGTTAGCTGGATTTGATTGTTGACGATTTGGCATGATCTTGGATTACTTGGTTCTTCAAAGCTCATCCCTTTTTGCTGTCATAGCAACAGGTCCGTAAGCTTAAACCTGCTCGGGAGCAGGCTTGTTTCATGTAAACAGGATTAGATTGCATCTTTTTAAGTGGAACTTATATTTAAAATCTATCCCAGCCACTGCTACTCTATTGCAAGAGTACCCTACTCATTTAAAATAATAATAATTTAAATATTATAATGCGTGTAATTTATGAATTCCTATGTATAAGATACCAATTTTACTCATTGAAAGATTTATTTGTGATAAAATAATTACTTTACAATTGTATTAGTCTTACACACATGCTGTACAGTTCATCGGAGTCGTGCATTAATTTGAGTGCTGACAGCTATTATGGGAGTGGCTTGATGGAGCGCAGGAGATACAGATAACTTGATCTTGACCCTTGAGAAACTTTAATTAATGCTATCACATAACAAATCTGCTTCAAATATAATATTACATGAATTGTCATTTACAACATTGAACTAAAAATGTAAAGCCTGTACAAATACAAGTAATCGTAAATATAAACAATTGGGACTCATGTAAAAAATATAAAATAAAAACAGTGCACATTTAGTTTATCTATTATAACATTTATGTAGTTTTGTTCACTTGGCTGTTTCCTTATAAAAATCCAGAAATTTTAAATATATGATGTCATTATGTTGCTGTCTTGCCGCCAGCCAATCGCTGCATTGCTGATCATGGTTTCAAGTATCGATACATCTGCCCTTTACGGGGAACACGAGAACGTGCAGTAATCTTAGACAACTTAATCCAGATATTTTAATTAAGTCCGTAAATTCGTTTGAAGAACCAAATTAGCCAGAGATCAGTTATCACGATTAGAAGATCTGGCATCTTTCAAATCATCTCAGATGTATTAAGCGAGGTACGAAGAACGGGCCCATGGTAGCAAGATGTGTTTTCATTGATCCGATTACAAGTGGGCAGTCAAGACACATCACACCTGGTCATAACACATATTTTATGTGACCACTTATGTTCAGATTTCCTCTAGACCCTCTCTTCCTGTTTTATTTATTCACACTCTACATCACTTTCATGGGAGCGCAAAGTGTGCCAAACATGACTGAAACCATTGCATTGCTTACAAGCAAGCAGGAAAAGAAGTGAATGGAAAGGTTACAAATGTTAACAATGACTTTGATCATAATTTTGTGTTTTGGTACAACAAAGTGTTTTGGTGTGCTTTCTCAAGGCACATCCCATAACACTCATGTGTTAGTCATTGGGCGGAAAGAAGGCAGCCTTTTGTGGTTGGTTGAACGCCTTCAACTACAATACTAAAGCAATACAGTGTGTTTTCGACTACTTCTTGAAGGTCAAAAGTAAACAAGTTCAAAATGTTTTAATCCCTGTTTACATTAGTTTTGATGTTGCCACTTGTGATCGGATTGACAAAAATGCTAGAGACAAACTTCAGAGAAAGGCTTCAGTCTTAGAAGGAGCTCCTAGTTTTAATCACCTCCCTTTCACAGGCTTTGGTGAATAAATTTAATTTTTAGGTAGCCACTGTGATTGATGGCTGACACTGCCAGGGCTTTGCAGGGAAGGATGTGTGAGCTTTACTGTCTCCGTGCCTGATGTGTGTTTACAAAATTGTTTCTTTTCACCATGCTGAACTGTCAGCAGTCACAGCGTCTGCTCCTCTCCTTCACATGGCAGACCCATCCAGACTGACAGACCATTCCCCACAGAACTCTGGGTAATTGGCATTCAGAATCATCCGAATAATAGGGAACTGGCTGCAATTTCTGGAGATATCCCCTCCCCTCTCATGCCTCTTTTCAACATGCACGAAAGTTGTGTTGCCCACACCCAGTCGACAGTGGGGCTGCTTTGCATGCGTGGTGGGCAGCTGGTCCCTAGGGGGCTGGGAGTGGCAGAGACGGCTTGAAGTAGCTCTCTATGCATGAGGAGAAATCTCCTTCAGGTCAGTGTTTTCTCCCCTGGTGGATTTCTGTAGGGATTTATGACCTGTCACCTCAGAGTTGGTGGGGAGGTGATCTCTCAGTGTCAATTTCAGCAGGCCTATGTGTCAATCTCAGTCAAGGTTTTACTCAACAAACCACACTAGTGGAAATATTAACGAGGGAAGAGAGAGGTGGCATATTTGCAGCCTCAGCTCTCTGGGCTGTGAAAGTCAAGGAACAATGACACTGTTAGGAATGCTGACTTGGCTGTGAAATTTCAGGTATTGTAATTTTTTGGAGAAGGGTTTGATAAATCTGGCAAAGGAAGCATTAACAATTCTGCTATGTTTGCACCCCAAAATACATAATTAAAAATAACAATCATAAACAAAGAATAAAAAAGAATCATTTAATTTCACAAATGCAGACTTGCTCAGAATAATAATATGCATTAATATTGAATCATTATAGTAGATCACAGAATCTAATCTAATAGTTTATCTCTCTTGTTATTAAAAGGTCATCTATTGAAGAACTGAATATTTCTTCTCTGGCATGAAAATCACAGCATCACTTTGATTTCTGAAAGGGATGCAGTGGATAAAGGCTTTGATATATTGGAAGTGAAAATCAAACAAAGCTGAAAAGAATGTTTGTTTCCAGGAAGATCCGAATTATGGCTACTCTCAGAGCTTTATTTGAGATCAAAAGCTACTGCAGATATTTCTCAGTGAGGTAAAAAGTATCTGTACTGAATCAAAGAACCTTATGATTCTTTGTGTCTTTAATCATGCATTTGACCGTAGCTATGTCAGGTTCACCTCATGTTGCAAAGGGTATTTTATTATTAAAATACCCTGTTATTATTTTATTTGTAGATGAAAAAACCCAGTAGTGGACCAACAACATGGTCAGAATCAACAAGTGAGCTTATTCATAAATATATTTATGGTGCCTATTTTCCCAACACGTAAGGACAAAGAGATCTAATCAATTATACATATTCTCTTCAGATCATTTTAAGATAAAACATTTTATTGTTTTATGGAACACTGTGGTTGATATGCAATATTGAAACCTGACCTACATCTATTTTTACCTCAGTGTATGAGAATTTTAGGAGGTTTTAATAATCGCTGCATATTCATGAACAGGAATACAATACTTTCTCACCATGAGCCCAGGGAGAGATTGCCTTTAGAAGCAATGAGCCGTCAAAAAAAGTTCTGATTCAGATGCAAATGCAGAATAAAAAAAGAAAGCTCTTGAGAGCTTTGAATCTTACCATAAAACTTAAAATCACTGACATACATAATCTTTTATCATAAAGTAGCACCGATCAAATATGGTTCATATAAATGAAAAGATAATGTACAAATTAAAAATGTGATATTGTGCCATCCTCAATAGAGTGCTGCAGGGATGAGGCATTTTAGAATTATACCAATGACTTTAATATTATTGCAGAAAATAAGCTGTGAACAACAACATTTTATAATTCTTACACATTTTGTTAATGACGATAATCTTCACAATTGAACACGACCTTTATTTTTGGAGCCTAAATAAAATCAGCAGAAGTAAAAAAGTTAAAGATGGAACTAAACCATGTTCGCATGACAAATCTTTTAATCTTTATTAAAAAACTACAAGTTGTAAAGTTTTGAGTTAGCATAGTTTTCATGAACAGGAGTATACCCACAACAAATCTGTGTAGAAGCACACTAGTGAGTAGATGAATTTACCAGTTTGGCGTGATGGTGTTTAATGTCCTCGACAATCTCTGTAGTCCCATTTAGCCACTTGTTCGCAACCACCTTTTTCCAAGACACAAAAAAGTTTAAAAGTCTGGTGGTACTGATGTATTTTATGTCACAGAATAAAAAATATTTAGCTTGCATTAAACAAAGATCTTATTTCAGGCATTTAACCAAAAAGTAATTTTAAAAAACGTGCTTCAGGATGATGGAAATGCAAAAATTCTATAGTATATTTTATAGCTTTTTGTATTGGGTCTTTGTGATCTAAGTGACCTAAGTGAGGTAATGTGTTTATAATTAGGAACTGATTAGAAAACTAAAGCACTTTAAAATTCTTATAGAGTTAAATATTCAATGATTGACCCTTGGTGCTATTTATTGTATTTTAATGATTGTGTTTACATTTGTTCTGGTGTTGCAGTTAATACCCCACCTTGTTCATCATGGCTCTTCGTCAATTGCAATCAAGCACAATGGTGCAGCATGTTCAAATGACCTGAGTCAAGCAACTGATAGAAGTCTCACAGAGGGGGCCATTCTTCTCATTTCCACCTGGCACTTGAGTCAGATTGTTTGTCCTCCAATCAGTCGATTTCACTGAGACATTGAATGCAAGCTGCTGGATTTTTTTGTTTCCTCTAAGGCAGGGGTAGGCAAGTTCGGTCCTAGAGAGCCGTAGTCCTGCAGAGTTCAGCTCCAACCCTGAAACAATCTCACCTGCCTAAAAAGGCCCTTAATCCTGAAGACATTGATTATCTTGTTCAGGTGTGTTTGATTAGGGTTGGAGCTGAACTCTGCAGGACTGCGGCTCTCTAGGACCGAACTTGCCTACCCCTGCTCTAAGGGAACCATTGTATAACATAAGCTACGAATGACCTTCTGTGACATTCACATTCAAGACATTTAACATGTAGGCTACGGTTCTATATATACCGCAGATGTCTTCACAGACTGACCAGAGCAGTGCTACAGCATATGTAGTATTTTTTTTCCCTCGAGTGGATTGATTCCGCATAGAAGAACCATAGACATAGAATACTACTATAACAATTAAATTCAGATCAAGCCTTTAGATTCAGATCTAAATTAGTTAACCTTTGCAGTATATAAACTCGAGTAATTGTGCAATAGACAAGGCCCAGTATAATATGGTAATACAGTCACATGAAAGTTTGTGAAAATCAAATTCTATGCCAAAACAACCCGCACATGTTCATAACAAAACATGTATTTTCCCCACAGGTTCATACACCGCCATTTTATCAGTTCACACCTTCCTCTCACAGGATTGTGGGTCTTCTCTCTGTGCAAATGAAAACTGGCTACCTTGATCACACTCTGAGAGAAATAAAAGTGATATACAAATACTTTTTTTTAACGTTCCGAAGCCTGAAATAGATTCTTCTCCTAGTTTTACAGAGGAAGAATATGACTATAAGAACATATTGCAAAGTTGTAGCTCTTTCTGCCTCTCCATATCAAAGGCTTGTGCTGACAGAGGCTCATGGTAAGAATGGTTGTTTACTAGGTTGATCATACCACCTGCCTCTCCCTTCCACCTTGATGTCTCTCTGAGGCATCTTTCAGCCTTCATTTAGTTATTTTTATTTCCTATTTTCCATTCCTTTCATCCATTTCCCTCTTAGACACAAAGGTGTCTTTGTCACTGTCTTTTTTTTTTTTGGCATGACAAAAAAAAAACTTTGGACACTTTGAAAAGCACAGGAGATGGGAGGAGAGAGGAAGTGGGAGGAGGAAGAGAAGATTATGGAAAATTTGCCTCTTTAGAGCACCACAAAGAAGCATCTCTGTGTTGGCTCTGTGATCTCATTTCAGTGTGTTCCTCCCACTATTCAAGAGGCCTGTCAGCCCAATAAAGAACTCTTCTTCTGAGTGAGTGGTGAACTACACCATGTACCATGGTACTGTGCAGGCACTTCTCCTTGAACTAAGGATTCATTTATGCAGAGAGTTAAACTTATGTGTTGAAAAAAGTTATGTGATTAGTTGTGAAAGTTTTTTTTTTTTTCCAAGAACATTCAAGAGTATACAAAGAGTAGCCAAAGAATCTGGATTTCTGCATAAATGTATGACCAATTTATCCAGCACCATGCAATGCGGAATGCATTTTTGATAAAATTGAGCTGAGGATAGAGATGAGAAATAACAACAAACTCCCATATGTGAGTTAAAGTTAAATTACATTTCTGTCATAATTTACTCACCCCTCATGACATCCCAAGCCTATGTGATTTTTTCTTTCTTCTGCTACACACAAAGGAAGATATTCTGAAAAATGTCTCTGTTTTTTTTTACCATACAGTGAAAATCAGTGGGTTCCTGCGTTTTTTCTACCAACCATTTTTTCAGAATATCTTATTTTGAGTTCTTTATACGTTCTTTATATGTGAGAACAGTTTGCTGATGTTAATATATATTGCTTTCAGTTCAGTCTGCAACATCAACATTCAGTCTGCAACATGAAAAACTTTGGTTTACTGTCTACTATTAAAACACCCAAATCTACTGGAAATGTATGAGTAACCATAACTATGGTAACCATTGTATAAGTGACTCCATCTGTCGTTTGCATCACACGATGTAACCAATCAGTAAATATAAAGAAATGACAATTCCTTATGTATAGCCTAGTATTGTTTGTATATCATTCAGAATGCTAAATGATGCGGTCTATTTTAAATCTTGTTTTGAAACTGTGAAATGATAAGGTTGACTTAATCAGGACTGGCTTGTGGAAACTGAATTGATGTTTCTAACCTGTCAGATTATTTCCTAAAAATATGCCCTCCTCTGACCTCAGAGAAGAGTGAGACACCTGGCCTGGCCAGAAATAGAAGTGTGAACGTACACGCCATTCACAACACTGTCCAGCAGAATCAAGCCTGTACCGTGACACAAAGCAAAGGGGGCAGCCGACTGAATGATAACAAGTGAAGAGACATTTATCTTCATTTACCCTCAATCCCCTTGTTCCACACAGCCTGTTGCTGCCTCCTTTTTATAATAGGGCACTTGTTAAGCTGGATAATAAAGAGGGGTGTGACAGAAACCTTCCAAAGACACTCACAGACTGTCAGAAGGAAGAGTTTACAACAGTGCTAAGCAGAATCCCAGCAACTCAGATTACTGGTTTGCATGGCTCAGTATTCACACACTGTGTAACAAAGGGTTGGTATCATTTTATTTTTTTACGGTCTAATATTGCTGTAACAAATGAAGTATGAGAGTGATTTAGAACATAATCCACCTTTATAACACAGTAGTTCTTTAAGGAAAATTAGAAATGCTAAAATATTGTAACAGGGAAGACGAAGGAGATCCAGAACAGTAATACTCCTTAATGAAACCAAAATCACAGGGAACACACAAGTAGCACACAGGGTAGACATTTGAGACTGAACGCAGGACTCAGGAAAACACAGGTCTTAAATACAGGAACTAAATGGGGAACACCTGGAACTAAATGAGGAGATGAATTAATAGGACACAGCTGAAACAAATGGAACTCAGATGTGAACAGGAACACCAAACATGGGCACAAACACGGGAGAAACTGGGTCAAGGAGAGAACATGAGAAACAAAACACAAGACTGTCCATAGTGGACAGACTGAGGCTAGTTGTCACATTTTATAAATGCCATATTTTAGTATCTGTAAGGTTTTGAGTCATGTTTAAATGTTATATTTTATTTTATGTTATATTTTATTTTTTTTACTTTAAAATCAGTGGAATGTATGTTACATTTTACATGTTTGCTGATTGAGGAAGTGTTTTGTGTTTTTGATATCCTCCATTCTGACATGCCCCTTCATTCTTATCCCTGCTGCTGGTCAGACAGGATTTTTGTTTTTGTTTGTTTGTTTTACATTTCTCATTTTCGATAGTAGGTGACATAATTTTTCCTATGGGCATATGGAACAGTAAGTAATTGGATTACTATTATGTTATAATTTTAGGTCTAATGTTTGTAAATGGCAGGTCAACAGTTTTACTAGCTATTACCATACTTGACATAATTCAATATTATGTATAGTCAGCACAATGCACCATTGCTGCTCTTTAATGAGACCAAAACTGTTTTTAATTTGATCTTTCATTACATAATCTATTTTAAGTGTTGCAAGTAGCCTAGTATCACATGTGTGACTCCATGACTTATCCTGGACTAGGATGGAATGAAGATAAAACAGATCACTAAAATGTGTTCAACATGTTTGACAGCTTATCCTAGTACCTCATTTTGCCTAATTGTTAAAAATTTAATTATTGTTTAATTTAGTGAAAACAGTTTTCTGTATTTTCACAGTTCATTTTATAAAAAAATATATACTGTATTTATACACTGTCTAAAATTCACATGAACATTTCAGTGATGACATTTTCATTCAAATATCCCCTCACTAGTTTTTAACAAATGACACCCTGCATGTTAACATATCTTTCTCACTGTTTTCTTCTCTATCTTTCTTTTTTTAAAAGATGAGACTGAATGCTAAGGACATCAGTTTAAATTATACATGACGTGAGACATTAAGCAAATAACTCAGTGTCGCATTGTTGTTATCTCTCCTTCAGACGGTGATTATTTTGAGCTGATGGCCAATGGCATGAATGAATTTGAGATATTGTGCACCATTTGTTGAATTGTGCGAGTGCAAGAGGCCAGCCACGATTCAAATATGTCAATATTCGATTCTTGAAAAAGCTGAGAAATGGAGCTCATTCCACCAAGTATGTATGTGTTAATCACATCACGGAAGGGCAGATCTAGGCTCTGTCACACTTTGTAAGTCTGAATTAAAAGAGTGAAGGGCCTCCCTGTTTTTCATGCATTGGCTGTAAACAGCACAGTTAAATGTTATGTTCCTCATTATGTTGTAAGTGGGTTAGCATATTAATTTGCCACTGAAGTAGGTTTTACCTAGAAGCGCCTTCATCCCTGATTAGCATGTCATCAACAAGCAGTTTGTGCCCACACTGGCCTCTTGACAATTCACATGTGGCCAAGATAATGGAAATTAAAGCAAAAAATCAGAGAGAGCTTTTGGTCCCCCTCTCTAGAGATTTGAACACTAATTGTAGTGAAAAATGGACTTAATTTCTACACTCCCTCAGTAAGAATTTCTTACATCCAAGCTGATGGAAAATAATGAAATAGTATTACCACTAATTAAGGCTAAGCAGAATAAATTATGCAAGTGTATAATACTCCAGGGCAAATACTAAAAAGGAATTACATGATGGTGTGGTGCCACTAAAACTAGTGACTAAGTTAACTACTAATAAAGCATGCTTCAGTGGGTAGGGCAACAACAAACAGTCTCGGCACAGAAATGCTGTGCACTTGTGGAATCTGAACCGAGTCCAAATGTTAAATCTGTGTTAGTAAATCAGTTATTGTTTTCAGACAAGAAATGGCGAAGACTGGTTGTGAGAGTCCAGGATTTCAGCCAGTATGTTTACCAAGGTGTCAAGAAAAAGGAATCGGGGTAAGTGGTTGTGCAATTGATTTCACCTCTTTCATCATGATCCTCCAATGAGCTTCGGAAACTCACAGACAGCTGTGCTGGAATTCCTGCATCCACGCCTCATTGAGCTCTGTCAGTTCTGTCCAGCGCGTCTGTCTGTGACTACGACTTCGACGCCTGGCCTGTGAAAAACTCGGCCTGCCCCATTGGGTCTAATTCTAGGAGACATATTTAGTGCATAATTTAGCTAGCAGACCTACAGCTGTGTCCCAACACTCACGACAAGGCCACTGGGCCATCACACAAGTGTAATTAACCCGTTCGTTATGAGGCACCATCATGCATAATTCTGTCTCCAGCAGATGCAAGGATGTGCTTGGATGAGCTGAAACTGTTCGTTCCGCCAAGCATGTGATGACATCATTCTGTCGTAAGTTATCTCAGGGGAACAAGGGGAAGTTTTGCAGTCGGAGTGTAGAATTAGCTGAGGATACTTCTCTAGGGATATTACAGGTCAGGCCCAGCCCTGATGCTTTACTTTTAACTGTTAACTGCACAAAGAAGTTAATTGGTCATTGGACTTTTTCTGGTTACCGAGGCCATTCTTCCTGGGCATTTAGAGTCTAATTAAATGCGGTAAATTTTCTAAGTGGATTAGTAATCATGTCACATTTGTTAACTTTCACACATGCATGTTTATTATGCTAATGCTAAACAAACTTGTAATTACCCATACTGAGCACAGAGCGTGTGATATTTATGAAAGGAGAGACACAGCTGGGATGGACTCTGTTCTATTCCTCCTCTCTTTATCTCTTTGCAGATAGTGTGTGTGTGTGTGTGTGTGTGTGTGTGTTTTGTTGGACAATGAGACAGATGGACCCCTTAAAACTAAGCAAAATAAGTAAAGACAGCAACGGTCTGTTAAAAAACAAACATATGGCAAACAAAGGCATTGTAGCGTCTCGACCAATCTGACACACTAATTTTAATTTGATTTAACAAATCAATTATTCATTAGGTTAACAAATCGTCACAGTCCCCTCACTCAATTAACTGGATGCCAGGATGTCTGCTGAACACCAGGCGCTATGGTCACCATGACAACTAATCATGATATCACTGGTTTTATGACCCCCCAGGAATGTGAGAAGGATAGCCCACTCTTTGTCCCAAGGAAAAGCAGAGTAGAAATGGACTGTGTTCTAGTTAATTCATAGAAAAACCGTTATTTGAATGAACACACATATTTCTTCAGGCCATTGAGTATATTATTGTCATTGTGTATTTTGTCTTTGATATTCTTAGACTATTTTAGTCATGCTTATGAGGGAACCCATTACTGTCATCTTTTCACTATATGTAATTTTACCTTGTTTAGTATCTATGAATTTGCCTTCGTATGATCGAAACAAGCGTGTATATTATATGTTGGTACTTAGGCAATATATTAGTGTCCTGAGAATTTTTAGTAATTTCGATTTAAGTCCATTTTCAAATTACCATGCTTAGAGACAAAGGTCGTAAACCCTCCAGCAATTGCCACCTCCGCTCGGAAATTCCATTTTGCTCATTGCACAAGCCCATCTTGAAAGGCGGGGATCTTCTCCGACCTTAAAGGCCCGTCTCCAGGGACCCGCCCCAGTCGTTGGTTCGGTCAGAAGCAAAGATGAAGATGTGAAAAAAAAACCAAACAAAAAAACGCTTCATGATATCAAAGATTGTGCCAGGCCTTTTCTTCGGCCTAGTCCTTTTCATTCATCAAGTGACTCTGACTCACACTGGTCCTTTCTCCATCAACCAACTTCAGCAAATCTTGGGGCCGTAATATCGCATCAGGAATCTTTGTTCATACAGACATGCAAGTATCAAACTTAGTCTCATTAATTAATACATTAAGTATCAGTTACACCTTCTTACAAGGTGTTTTTGAACTCAGAATCTGACGTATCCCTTAAGGCTTTGATCTGTTGAATATACATTCAAAGTGTTCCATAAAATCCATTCTTAATGCCTCTTTCTACGCTGAGTTAAACTTTAACCCTTTCCTATACCACTTGTTTGTTTGTGTGTTTGTGTGTGTGTGTTAGACCAGTTTATGTTTTTATGTAGTCTGTTAGACTAGTTTAATTGTTTACGTAGTTAATAAAACCTTACTTGTATCACACTTGACGTGTTCATTGTTTCCTCATAACCGGAGTCAATAATCATGCAGATTTACGTTACACACTTATAGAATTGTACAGTAAGAAAGATATTTCCCTTAACCAGGAAATTAACGTTCTTAAAATTGACAAGACGGTTGACCCTGAGTGGTCAGCTAAATATCTACAGTGGATCTAAAATATGTATAGTTAATTATAACTAGTTATGGTTTATTATTCATATTTCCCCATGAGCTGATCCTCTACAAGTTTGGGTGAGAATCGGGCATGATAAAACAAAAGTTATGAGTTTAAACACTGGCAACTGAAAAGTGTGTGCTTGATAGCCCAGGTTAAAATAGGATTGACTTCAGATGCCCTGTTGTGTCCCTATTTGCTGGTTTTTTTAGATGCAGATAAAGTGGGGGTTTGATTTGGTACCGCTATTATAATTGTGAGATTCTTTATGTATTTCATGCTTAATGGCTTCGGTGTAAGGTTAATCTGATTTTAGTAAAGAAACCCTAATTTCAGTATTAAATCATAAATCTGTCTTGACAAAGCGTAATTCTGAATCTCAGCTCAGCGGCATGTCCCAACTGTACCATAATGTAATATGCTTTAGTGAATCACAAAATTGCAGTATTGTTTAAAATTGTTTCTTTGAAGAAGAAATCTCAGTGCAGTTATATCAAGGTAGATTTGATTGTTGCTCCTCTTTCTACAGCATAAAAGCCTTATAGTTTATAATTAGATTGAAGCAATTCATCTAAACTTTGACTGTATATATATAAGCCGAGCAACCTGGTTGTCATTACTGTGTTTCACTCGCTGAGTGAAATTAAAGGTGTATACTGTACTTTAGTACTCATATGTGAAACATAACTACATATATGTTTAAACAGGCTTTAACTTACAGTAAACCCGTTTTGTAATTCTTAAAACAAGTGCAAGAAGTTTATTGTTGCATTAGAGAAGCACTCACCGAAGTGCGAATGTAATGCAACAAGTCTTGAAGGCTGAAAGCACCACTTTCTAAAACTGTGGGCAACTTTTTAAAATAGACAGACATTCAACTGTTTTTAATTGCACTGGCATGCATTGGTTACCGTGATAACAACTTGTCACAGGAAGTGCTAACTTCACATAGCACAACACGCCATGTTTGTAACCAAACCATTTGAAGCAGCTAAGCTAACACAACTTAGCATCGTTTCATCTTAGGATAAGCTACCGAATAGCTTTAACAATTAGGGGTTAGCTCTCTTTAATTGAAGCTTTTAAATACATATGTGTGTGTGCAGTGTGAAGCAATTTGAATTTAACCTAATCCCTCGTTTCTGATTTTTCCATTTCTCTTCCTTCTTTTTCTTCTTTTTCTATGTTTCTCAATCTTCAATTCGTCTCAGCGAATTTAACTATCTTAGATGTATCCTTCTTGAATGCTATTGCTTAGTTACTAGTTATTTAAATCTAAATTTAATTAAATCTTAATTGTCTATCGAGGAAAGACTCATTAAGTTATTGGGGTGCTGTTAGTAACACACTAATCACTAGTGCTGCTATTTGTTCCTAATCCCAGAATGATTACCTTGTTTTGTTAATAGCAGTCAGCCAATTTTAAATCCATTTACATGTTATGCCCCTTGATTTGTCTCTGAACCTCAAAAGGAACCAGAGACATTTCTATTTTTGATTTGTTTATTTTCAAGAAAAAAAAAATAATAAGCATAATCTGAATAGAAATGCTCTCCTTTTCCTTCTGCTTTTCCCTTTTCTCCTTCCTACCTCAGAGATTAAGCCTGTTGGGGACACGTCCGAGTTGTGGCTACAAAAGCTCGCCAAGGTCATCATCTTCCTGGACCACAACCTCATGGGTCTGAAACAGGAGGTAAAAGATGAGTTCAGCAACAGATCCAGCGGACCCAGAAAAAAAAAAAAAAACAAGGACCCCAGCAAAATGGAGTTACAGTAGGAAATCAATAGATTTAAAAAGTCTCTGACAGCTGCTGAACAGCAAGAGCACCTGGAAAAGGTAGCCAGAAAGGACCTGGAAAGGAAACACCCACACAAAATTACTATTAAAGCAGCAAATTCTGAGCTCTTAGACAAAGTTGCCAGAATTGAGACTCTGATCCTGCAGCTGAACAACACTCAAGACAAGCTTTATATGTTCCGAAGAGAACTCAGGGACTCCTACAAGCGGCGAAAAGAGACGCAGTGGGAGCGACCCCTACTCCTCATCCTCATTCAGCCGTTCAAACTCCCTCATATGCAACAAGCTACGAAGGGGAGAGCCAACACTGTCTGCTTAACAACTGACAGAACAGAACTGTAATACTTCCAAGCATGCCCGCAGCAGCGCATGATGTGACCCCCTGAGACTTTGACAAGCTAGCCAGAAAATCCCGGCATTCACATTGCTGGGAAAACAATAGTTTCCTACTTTATGCAATACGAGCAGTAATTTAGAACGGTGGAATCGTTTTAAACATTGCTTGCAAGCATACCCAATAATCAATCTTATGTGTCTGTCTCATAAGTTAGTAACTTCTTCTCCCTGCGCTACCAGTTCCTGATCAAAACAGCTGAATTATAGTTTGAAGCGCCTTCCTGCGAGCAGTCAGAAGTTTTCAGTGCTATAATGTTTTTAAATCGTACTATAAGAAACTAACCTGACTTTAGCGAAGAAATCCTAATTTCTGGTGTTAGTAGAGCAAGCACAAACAACAAAACAAAACCCAACAACCACAAACCAACAAACAACACAGAAACCACAAACAACCCCCCCCACACAACCCCCAAAACCAAAAGACACACAAAACAACATCACCACAACACAAAAAACAAAACAAGCACACACCACAAAAAAACACAAAAAACAAAACACCACACACACAAACACCCCATAAGTCTATTTTCTGACGACGAAATCTCTGGATTAGCAGCTCATATAAATGGTACTAGAATAAATCGGTCTGATTTTGGGCGGAGAAATCCCCTTCTTCAGCACTGTGTAGGTGATCTAAGCGATGCTCCTCATTTCACTGATTTAAAGCCTTATTATGTGTTATGTATCATTGAATTCATATCGACCCACTCATGTGAAACATTTACGTAACTCTTATACATTCGCGCACCAGGTTCTGAATATAATCAAATAAAACTATAGCTTGAAGGTGCCTTACTACAGGTATTAGAAAGTTTCAGTGCAATAATGTTTTTAAATCGTACGATAAGAAACTAACCTGATTTTAGCGAAGAAATCCTAATCTATGTTGTTAGTGGAGCATAAGTCTATTTTCTGACGACGCAATCTCAGATTAGCAGCCCGTATAAATGGTACCAGAATAAATCGGTCTGATCTTGGGCGAAGAAATCCCCTTTTTCAGCACTGTGTAGGTGATCTGAGCGATACTCCTCATTTCATTATTTAAGGCCTTATTATGTGTTACGTCTCATTGTATTTCATTTTGACTCGCTCATGTGAATCATTTACGTAAAATTAATGGTGTTATGCTAGCGTAGCTAACTACGAATCCACCATTGCCTGTGAAGTGAATGTGTTGTTTTGATTAATGAATGAATTTGTATGGGGCATGCATGAGTTTCCCATGCATGCTCACAGCAGTGCAAGTTCTGCTCCCCTTGCACCTGATGTGAGTTTGCATTGGTCTCCTAGCAACACGTGACCCCGGAAGTGTGAGCAGACTCTTCCGGTTAATCTGACAACAGCATCGACTTCACAGACCCGTGCGTAAACAAAGAATTGTGTGTAACTAACGCTAACTCTTAAGCTGAGCCCTTTACCTCAACTGCTAGCTTTTAGCATCTGACTAACACTTAGATGTAAAAGTGTGAAGTGTAACTTTCTAACCACACCTCTCTCCCCCTCTCTCTCTCCGTCACTCCTGGTGTCACCTCCTGTTGATGCCATCACAGGTCCCTGTGGTCCCTACCCACATACTGTAGTTTTTACTTGTGTTATTGTTTATTTTTTGTTTTGACTTTATTCTACCTCTTTAATTTTATTGCATTTATTTACATTTGTTTAGCACAAATGTACCAATTCAGCTAAATTGATTTTTATTAAATTTGAGATTTAATTAAATCAAATTTTTATTTTATTTTTATTTATTTTTTTTAATTACCATTTTATTTTTATTGTTATTTTGTTTATTTACTTTCCCCTTTTAATTTCCTACAGCTCTTAGGACCCCTTTTTATTTTATTCATTTTTTTTTGTTGTTTGTTGTGTTTTACTTTTACCTTATTTTAGTATTTTCACCATCACCATCGTCGCTTTTGGATAGGATTACAGTAGTTCTAGCAACTGTCGTTTACTTAACGAGTTATACAGGTTATTAGTAACATAATCCCTGTTTCCTCTCTACTTCACCTCACGCCTCAGTGCCAGGCCTAATAAGTTGAAGGGCAGCTACCATTGCAACACAATGTAGGCTACATAAAACTAGAAACAATTCCCACTATTTCTTTTTCTTTTGACGAGGTATTTGGTGGGTCCCTGCTAGTTTAGCTAACAGCCTAACCCTAGGGTTATGAAGTCTATTGCAGCATCACACACAAGTGAAACCTGCTTAGCCATATCTCTTAGAAAAAAAACTAAAATAGGTAAAAATCTTCCGTTTTTTTTTTTTTTTTTGAGTTCATCTTATTTTAATTCAGTTTCGTCATAGTGACCAAACCAGTGAACCATCAGTAGTATAGCCCGGTAATCAGCTGACCCCTGCTTACAGCCCCCTCAACAAAGTTACTCAATCTCTTCCTTTGTGTTCACGAACAAAAAAACATAGAACCTTACCTCACTAGCTGCCTCCCACCAGCTAGTCATACCTTACACGGCCTACACAGCCGTTCCCCTTAGAGATAGTTTAACACCTCTGTACGTACCTGCATTTGCCTTGTGTCTCTCTCTCTCTGGTGTTCCCACAAGTGTGCCAGACACTTGACCAGCATCATCCTCTCCTCGGCCCACACCCTCAAGGGCCTCAGACAGGAGGTATATGAGCTGAAACTGCAAGTCACAGAATTCTGCAGAGAACTGACACCTGCTCAACGATAGAAAGCACAGAACGGATGCAAAGAACCTCACAGAATGGTGCGACAGAAAGAATTCACCAGTCTTCACAGAGGCTCTAACCGCTGCTCAACACCAAGCGCCGCTGGAAAAAGCCATCACACAGGACTTGAAAAGAGAACTGTTTCACACAAAGTCACTCTTAAAACAACATATGTGGAACTAAATGAGAGAGACACCACATCTTAGGCCTTACAAGGCCACCTGCATACAGACAGAGCTGAGGTCCAAACCCTGACTCAGCAATTAGAAAGGAGCTTGACTTGGTTCAGAAAGAATTAAAACAGTCCTACCGACTGCGCATAGACCTAAGCAAAAGCCAGCAGGTTCAACACCACGTCGCCAGCAGTGCAAGCCCTCCATGCCTGTGCACAGCTACGAAAGGGGGGAAAGGGAGCCAAAGCCTTCTGCTTGACACTTCACAAGTCAGCTCCCTGAAAACCTCTGCAGCTGCAACAAAAAAAATTTCAGGCGAACCGAAGCAACGCAACGAGGTGAATTCAGTGTCACAAATGAACTGAAATATGCTTGCAGACCACAAGGCGAACAGATAGGGAAAACACGAAACAGAACTTCCCCTGGCCAGCAGGCCCACCCCCTCAGCCAAAAGTCAGAACCTGCGAGGGGGGGGCGAGAGCCAACTGTTCACACGTCACCAACCAGCAGACACAAAGGGGTGGGGCAGGGACTTTTCCAGAGGATCACTTCAGACACCACACACCGTGTGACCCCACAGACCCCTACGAGCTGGCCAGAGACAACACATCTTGCAACCTAAATACTCTCAGACCCAGAGTCTGAACACGGACTGATCGCTGCCCCAGACACCAAGCAGGGCCGGCGTGAAACTCCCCATGCTTACTACCACAGACTTTGACAAACTTACTCCAAGCTCACGATTACCCTGGGATGGCGGAGGACACCAGCTGCAAGAAGTCATCTAGGCATTAGGGCCTTCCGCACAATGCCTAATCAACAGCTGCATAACCTGACACAGAAGGCCTTTAACAAGCACAAGGCCTCCACTAAAGGTGTTTGTCAAACCCCACTGATTCTGAACTTCACAACTCAGAATCCAAAGCGGGCACCAGAAGGCACCCAGCATTGCCACAATGCAAAACCCTTCTACAGAAAGCCCCTAGCCAGAAGAGGACATAGCCATCACCATGGCAACAGACCCAGTTTCCAGACCAACCACTGGGAAAAGGCGTCCTCATCCTGCAAACACCACGGTATGTCCAACAGCAGTCCACCACAACATCCTCCTCCACACGGGTGCTGAACGGAGGCTACACAAGGACAGCTGGGCATGCCTACTTCTGGGTTACAGGAGCGGCTGACACTCGCAAAAGAGCTCCTTGAACAAACTCAACTAAGGAGTACTGAGAAGGACAAACCTCTGACTCCTTGCCTGCTGCAACACAGCATCAGGCCCCTCCAAGGGAGGAGCATCCCTTGAAACCGGTCGACACCCCTAGAAGCAGCCAGACAACGTTGGATTGAGCAGCGGGCCCACATGCCCAACAGCGAAAGTTCTACCAACACAACTCAGGCAAGCTCTAGTCGGTGCCGCCACAAGAGCCAAGCTACACCGCAAACATCAGATTTCTAGTGTCGTTCGGGCAGAACAGAGAGCTAACAACCTCCTGCTGCTCTCCTGCCATCATCACTAGGTCAGTCTGAATCTCTCTGCACGCTACAAAATCTCCATAACATTTACCTGCAATCCCTGGAACCACCTGCACTCTCACCAGTGAGAGTCTAACCCGGCTGTTCCACATCGTGGGTACCACAGATAGCCTACTGGCTAACAACATCAACAAAAAAACATCCTACCCGGACTAACTCACTTCAGGATGACAGGTGATACAGCCTCGACACCTGCTGCATAAGCCCGAGGACCCACACCTTGCTACAGCCTACATCACCACAGCCCACCACCAGACAGCATCCAACACGGCAACAACAGCCACTTCTTGGAGGGCACCAACAGCCAGAGAAGAGCCGCCACTCCAGCCTCCAGCCTGATGACAAGTGTGTGTTGATTGTTCTGCCCTTTGTGAGGCAGTCCGCCGCTGTTGTCTATCTACGACAACAACGCGCGAAAAGGGGGTGGATATATTAGCGGTCTCGACCAATCTGACACACCTAATTTTAATTTATTTACAAATCAATTATTCTTAGGTTTACAAATCGTACATCCCCCTCACCTCAATTAACTGGTGCCAGATTCTGCTGCACACAGGCCTCTGGTTCCATGACAACTAATCATGATATCACTGGTTTTATGACCCCCCAGGAATGTGAGAAGGTTAGCCCACTCTTTGTCCCAAGGAAAAGCAGAGTAGAAATGGACTGTGTTCTAGTTTATTCATAGAAAAACCGTTATTTGAATGAACACACATATCCTTTAGGTCATTGTGTATATTATTGTCATCTTGTATTTTGTCTTTGATATTTTTAGATTATTTTAGTATGCTTGTGAGGGGACCATTCCTGATCCTCCTTTTCACTATATGTAATCTTACCTTGTTTAGTATCTATGAATTAGTCTTCTGATGATCTAAATGATAGTGTATATTATATGTTGGTACATAGTCAATATATATTAGGGCCCTGAGAATCGTTAATAATTTCGATTTAAGTCATTTGCAAATTACCATGCTTAGAGACAAGGGTCATAAAGCCCTCCAGCAATTGTCACCTCCCGCTCGGAAATTCCATTTTTGCTCATTGGACAAGCCCATCTTGAAAAGCGGAGATCTTCTCCGACCTTAAATGCCCGGCTCCAGGGACCCGCCCCAGTCGTTGGTATTTCGGCCTTAAGCTAAGAAGATGTGAAAAAACCGCTTCAGGATATCAAAGATTGTGCCAGGCCTTTCGGCCTAGTCCTTTCCATTCATCAAGTGACTCTGACTCAAACTGGTCCTTTCTCATCAACCAACTTCAGCAAGATCTTGGGGCCGTAAGATCGCATCAGGAATCTTTGTTCATACAAGTGCAAGTACAAACTTAGTCGATTTAATTGATGCGTTAAGTATCAGTTACACCTTTTTACAAGTTGTGTTTGAACTGAGAATCTGACGTATCCCTGAAGCTTTTGATCTGTTGAATTACATGCAAAGTGTTCCTAAAATCCATTTCTTTAGTTCCTCTTTCTATGCTGATTTAAACGTTAACCCTTCCTATCACCAACCTGTATGTGTTGTGTGTGTGTGTGTGTGTGTTAGACCAGTTTATGTGTTTATGTAGTATGTTAGACTAGTTTAAGTGTTTATGTAGTTAATAAAACCTTACTTGTATCACACTTGACGTGTTCAGTGTTTACTCATAACCGGAGTCAATAATCATGCAGATTTACGTTACAAACTTTTAGAATTGTACAGTAAGAAAGTTATTTTCCTTTAACCAGGAAATTAACGTTCTTAGAATTGACAAGACGGTTGACCCTGCGTGGTCAGCTAAATATCTACAGTGGATCTACAATATGAATAGTTAATTATAACTAGTTATGGTTAATTATTCATATTTCCCCATGAGCTGATTCGCTACAGCATCTTCATTTTTGAGTGTGAAATGTTTTGTTGTCTGCACGACTACTCTACTAATACCTAATTGTTTTCGGTGTTTTTGGTTGTTTGTTGCTATTGTTATTTATTATTATTATTATTAGTTTTAGAGCCCTATTGGAATTGCCCCGTTTATTATGCCCAAGCACCGTGGTTTATTAACTCTTGGAAATTGCTCTTTTGATTATTATTAATATTATTATTATTATTATCCAAAATGAATTGCATTTTTGAGGGCCTAAACATGTTAAAAAAACAATGAAACTTTGAAAACGTGGCAGAAGTGGCGAAAATTTACGTCTGATATAGGTTTCAGAATTAGGCCTCACAAAATGGCTCAATAGCACCACCTAAACAGTTGTTTGAAGTGTTGAATGAAGTGCCCCTCGAGCTATGTTTCACGTACACGTACGAGATTCGGTAGACACATGTAGCATCCCAATAGAAACCCAACAGGAAGTCAGTTATTTGGAATTTTCTCTGCAATTTTTGTGCCGTTGTTTTTTTTGCATGTCAGCACATTGTCTTTAACAAACTTCTAAAGAATTCATCAGATCAACCCTAAATTTGGTCAGTGTAATCTAAAGCCCTTTGTCAGAGCCGATCCTCCCTATTTGCAAATTGCACATATTGCGTAGGGTCCCCGAAACACCATGGGGGCCCTTTGCTCTCAACGATTATTTCATTTTAGTTTCGTTTTTGATTTTGGCCAATGGTCATGAAAATATGAATGTTCCTTTCTTTAATGCAGTGCGCTGTTGCCATTTCTATGTAACATCCAAATCAGTCAAATCATATACAGTCTCCCGCCGTTCTTGCTCGATACTAAAAAATGGGTTAATTTCTTACTGAGTGCGGAAGAGACACTATTCCCCAAGCGCTTTACGTGAGCACAATCCGAGACGGACTGAAACACGGACAAATATAGGCTATTTTGGGCTTTTTATATGCCAAAATATCCGTCTTTGTTAGTTTTCACTAAACACAGACAAATATGTCTTTAGTGAAAATAAACAGTTTGAAAAGTAATTGAATGCTAGTTAGTATCTCTGCTGAATTAGTCACTGCTCTTCATTAAATATTGTATAACTTTATGAATCAATTTATGTTTAATTTATATGGTGAATCTATGCAGTGCTTTATTTTTACATTTGATTACTTTAATCAATTTCTGTAAACTAGGCTATTATAGGCTACATTTTTAATTATTAAAATTTGTAATGATTGCACAGACATCATGATTTCAGTTTCGCCATGGAAAAGGAAGTTGCTTTAACTAGTCATACAATCTCCAATCTGCCCCAAACTTCACACATTTGGTAAGAGTCCTGGCTTGAACACATCTATAGGCCAATATTCCATTATAATTCAAGTGCCATCTGCTGGCAACAGGAAATGTCATGTTTTACACTAACTAAAACATGCAATTCTCAATTTGCCCTAAATTTCTTGTTTTGATAAGAGACCTGACCTGTAGACATGTAAAGGTCAATATGCAGTAATAATCATAGCGCCACCTGTTGACAATAGGATATGTCATGTTTTACACTAACTAAAATATACCATGTTCAATCTGCACCAAACGTAACATGTTTGATAAGAGTCCTGGCCTGAAGACATCTACATGCCAACATTCAGTTATATTCATAGTGCCACCAGCTGGCAGCAGGAAGCTTGGCACATGTAAAGGACTATGACATTTTCCTTCTTTATTTACTACTTTAAATGCATATTGCCCACCATTCACTGTTTTCCAAAGGCCACCGGGTGTGAGGACCCTTTCAATGCTTTAATTATTATCATATCTACTTGTATTGGTTTTCATTCGATAACAAAATCTTTTGTTCAATGTATTTTGATTTTGCTATTTTGCTTTGAATCTATTTTATGATAATAGGATCTATGACATCAGGTGTGTTTGTTTATTGTTTGTGATTTGAACTTTGCCTCTCTCACTGTATACCCCCCCCCACCCCAAGCACACACACACACACCCACACCACACACCACACACAAACTTAAATTCACTCAAATCATTCCGGTGTAGAAAGAGCTAGAGATAAATATTTACGTGAACAGAAATATAAGTTTCTCTAGCTGTGACCATTACCTTTCAAATGAAGGGTTCTTAAACTGTTAGTAGAAGAGGCAGGTGGGAGACCTGAATGATTCTCTCCTTCATGTTATTCCTCTGTTGAGAATATGACAACACCTGTTTGAAATGTAACAGCTCAGCATGTGCCGTCTGACACACACTGCTCTAATCTACGCGCCAAAGCTCTTGTGTTCCACTAAATCTCCTTGGCAAAGGGTCTTAAGGGAGGAAAGAATGGTAAGCATGCTTGATTTCATTTAAAAAAACTTGACATTTAACACTGAATTTAACATAAAGCATAGCTGTGTAAATCTTAATCTCTAGACAGTGGCTTGAACAGATGAATAGTACAATTCAGAGCATAGGGAAACTTAATAATCCAAAAACACTACAAATACATAAAAAGATTAAAAGGTATCTAGTTCACTCCATTAAAATGCAGTAATGCATTCAAAAGCCATCTTTTTTCTTTCTCTATCTGTCCCTCCATCCCTCAATGGGAAGTCCTACCTGCTAAATATCACATGACCCTGTAATCTTTCAAATGTAACATTCCCGTCTTTCCCATGGGGCGTATTGTAGGTGCATTGCACACCACTAATGGAGAGTGGGATGGACGATAATGCGCATTGCTTCAGCGTTTCCCGTAGTTTCTGCCCCCCAGGCATCGCACATTGTTCATCAATGCTTGCCCAGTTCATTATAGCACTTAGAGACAGGCTAGGTCATAGCATCCAAGCTCTGGGTGAGTGATACATGCTCACACAATAGGCCAACATTTACCACACATCTCTGCTGTGTAGTACTGTGCTGCAGCCTTGCCCTTTTGCTATTCATCACAGCTAATGTTTTAATATTGGCACTTTAACAACGGAGAGAAGTTCATCTCCAACACAAACACACATTAATGGAATTATTTCATTTGATATATGAATATTGAATTGAACGTCAAAAAAGGACATGATGGACCAAGGGAATGGATTATACTTATATTTACAAATGACTTTAAGATTGTCTGCAGTATTATGAAGTCTATGAAAATTATGAATAGAAATGGGCATAGGAATGGGGAAAAGAAAAATGCATTGTTCATTTTGGTTCGCAAACTTTAGGAATGCTTCCCATGTAGTATTAAAGAAAATATTTAATAGAATGAAGTCAAGAAGTCAACAAGACCAAGATTCTATTATGTGGCTCACACATACAGTAACACACCTTAACAATAAATAACACTGAATAGCCTGGTTGGGTTGAATCAATAGAGAAGCTCTCATGGAACTAATACACCCTAACTGTGAAAAATCGAGCAATATTATCCTCAATAGCTTTGCACTATAGGAAGCTCTATTGATTGTGTGGTCAATATAAAAAATAGCCTCCAACATGCAATTTTATTCAACCTCTATTGCTGAATGTGCTCGGTCAAATTTCTCTGCAAAATAAAGTGGAGGACTTCCTACAACTTTACATTAGTTCAGAGAAAATTGTTAATGTCTGGTTTCACTGCTGCTAAAAAACAATTACACAGCAATGGTTCACTCCTGACATGGATCTTAGAAGATTCTGGCTGCTGTCTTTTCATTATACTGTTTGTTTAGAACACAGCACTGCAAGGATTAATGGGGCTAGAATACAAACTGTCACTTATTGGAGTAGTATAGCCCAAGCTCTAAAATAATTGTTTTAAATTGATGATGCATTGTTCTGTGTGGTAATTTGCTGCCGGAGTTTATTTGTATGTTTCTTTTAAGTTACCCTGAAGTATTAATTACTTGCTGTACTTGTGTCCTTTGCTTGTTTTGTTCTTTTTTTTCTTTTCTTTGTATTGGTATTTATGCTGAATCCAACATTTTAATGTTATTATTTAAAAAAATGAATAATACAAATAAATCAATAATAAAAGTGTCGAGGACATGGTTTGACGGTATACAGTGGGTATGGAAAGTATTCAGACCCCCTTAAAATTTTCACTCTTGGTTATATTGCAGCATTTGCTAAAATTATTTAAGTTAATTTTTTTTCCCATTAATGTACACACCAGCACCCCATATTGACAGAAAAACACAGAATTTGTTGACATTTTTGCAGATTTATTAAAAAAGAAAACTGAAATATCACGTGGTCCTAAGTATTCAGACCCTTTGCTGGGACACTCATATATTTAACTCAGGTGCTGTCCATTTCTTCTGATCATCCTTGAGATGGTTTACACCTTCATTTGAGTCCAGCTGTGTTGATTATACTGATTGGACTTGATTAGGAAAGCCACACACCTGTCTATATAAGACCTTACAGCTCACAGTGCATGTCAGAGCAAATGAGAATCATGAGGTCAAAGGAACTGCTTGAAGAGCTCAGAGACAGAATTGTGACAAGGCACAGATCTAGCCAAGGTTACAAAAAAAATTCTGCTACACTTAAGGTTCCTAAGAGCACAGTGGCCTCCATAATCCCTAAATGGAAGACGTTTGGGACGACCAGAAAACTTCCTAGAGCTGGCCGTCCGGCCAAAACTGAGCTATCGGGGGAGAAGAGCCATGGTGAGAGAGGGTAAAGAAGAACCAAAAGATCACTGTGGCTGAGCTCCAGAGTTGCAGTCGGGAGATGGGAGAAAGTTGTCGAAAGTCAACCATCACTGCAGCCCTCAACCAGTCAGGGCTTTATGGCAGAGTGACAGACGGAAGCCTCTCCTCAGTTTGCAAGACACTATGAAAGCCAGCGGAGGACGCCAAGATGGTGAAAAATAAGATTCTGGTCTGAGAGACAGATAGAATTTTTGGCATTAAGTCTAAGCGGTATGTGGAGAAAACCAGGCACTTGCTCATCACCTGTCTAATACAGTCCCAGCAGTGAAGCATGGTGGTGGCAGCGTCATTCTGTGGGGGTGTTTTTCAGCTGCAGGTGCAGGACGACTGGTTGCAATCGAGGGGGAAGATGAATGCGGCCAAGTACAGGGATATCCTGGTTGAAAACCTTCTCCAGAGTGCTCAGGCCCTCAGACTGGGCTGAAGGTTTACCTTCCAACAGGACAATGACCCTAAGCACACAGCTAAAATAACGAAAGGAGTGGCTTCACAACAACTCTGTGACTGTTTTGAATGGCCCAGCCAGAGCCCTGACTTAAATCCAATTGAGCATCTCTGGAGAGACCTAAAAATGGCTGTCCACCAACGTTTACCATCCAACCTGACAGAACTGGAGAGGATCTGCAAGGAGGAGATCGGCAGGAGGATCCAAATCCAGGTGTGAAACTTGTTGCATCTTTCCCAAAAAGACTCATGGGTGTATTAGATCAAAAGGGTGCTTCTATACTAAATACTGAGCAAAGGGTCTGAATACTTAGGGCCATGTGATATTTCAGTTTTCTTTTTTAATAAATCTGCAAAATGTCAACAATTCTGTGTTTTTCTGTCAATATCGGGTGCTGCGGTGTGTACATTGAGGAAAAAAAATTAATTAAATGATTTTAGCAAATGGCTGCAATATAACAAAGAGTGAAAAATGTAAGGGGGTCTGAAAACTTTCCGTACACAGTAAAGGTTAATTATTAATAAAACATTGCACAGTTGATAATGTTGCTGGAATAAGTGCACTGCATGTGCTCTCCAGCCAATAAGGAATTTGTGACTGGATGTAGCTGTCTAATGAGTGCAGAATTTAAATAATAATTAGAACAGAAGCACATTTCTATATTTATTTTCATCGGCTGTACTCTTTCATGCCCGGATGGCTTGAAAGAGGGAGTTTAGCTGGTGTTGTGAGCATATTCCAATCAGTCTCCTCCAATCAGTGATTGGAATATGAAAAGGGCCCTCATAAGATCCAACTGTTTCAGATGTACAAGCGCCATCCATTAAATAATTAATTGATTGATATTGCTGTCAAAACCCATGTGCATAGTTAAAGTATATGATCCACATGCACAGGGACAGAGTTTTTCTCACTGGTGGAGGCCAAAATGTCACAGTGGTGCATAAAAGCCTAAAGATTAAATTCCCAATTATTCACATTATCTGTAGAGTTACTCTGAATATACAAATCCTTGCCAAAAGGAAAAAGTAGTTTCAAAGGGAGCAGTGTACCTTCTCTTCAGCATGCAGAATAGAGACTTGACAGGGCTTTGACAATGAAGACCATGCACAAGCCTGATGCATGGTGAAGGGAGTCAGACATTACGTTTCTATTTCCACTAAGTCAATCAGCAGGAGCGTGCAGCAAGCTTTCCCTTCCATCTCTTCAAACTGAAATCAAATGTCTTGTTGTCATTAGGGAGACCCGAGACATATTCCCTTGCTCTCTGTCACATTATGTAGCAAGCTCCAAATATTTGAGCTTTTGTCATATTTAGCTCATACATTCGCTCTGCTGCATATCAAATCAGAAAAAAAGAGAAAAAAAAGCATGTCAAAAATAAAATTGTGACAAAATATCACTCCATGCGGTGCAAACGTTTATTTCTGGTGGGGATTTCAGCTTGCAAGAACAATAACGACACAGGGTTGACAGACAATAAGGAAAATGTAGAGATTAAGATAAGTCAGATTTGTTTCTGATGGAAAGCCAGAGTTTCCTTTCAAACGGTCTCTCCCGTTGCGTATAATGCTATGGGGAAAACTCCTGTTTTACTCTACTGAAGCCTGATTTGTTCACGTTCATGTAGCTGCACAAACAAATGGCGCTTCATCCAACCAAAAGGGGAGGAGCCGACTGTTAAAAGAACATTAGTAGAAATACAGCACAGAAAAAGACAGATAAGATAGATTAGACATGATGCTGAACACTTGATAGCTCCTCCACACACTCTCACACACACACACGCATCAAGTTCTTACAGCAGCTGTCTTCAACGCACACCCACTTTCAAAGTACACACACATGCGCAATATCAGCAGGCACACTATAATCCCCCACCACCCCCCGAACACCTCGATTTGCCTGTGTGCTTCACACGTGAGGATCAGCGCCACTCATCGGCTGCGAGCAGCTTGATTTCCTTCGGTACATCTGAGGAAGAAGCTTAAGCTGATGACTCCATGTCATTAACGGCTTCGGATGATGAAGAGTGGGCATGTTCCGGCGAAGGGCCTGAAACCCTGCCTCCGATGCAGACAACACGGCGCAGTGTGGGCAGTGAGCTGATCCAAGTTCTAACCAAGGCTGTGGAGGATCTCAGCCTGGCTTGGTCGGCTCTGGAAGAGCCCACCCGCGGGCCTCCTTGACGAGTGGTACCTGTCGGGATGCCGTCAACATTCCTCCCACCAATGGCCTGCCCTGTTCCTACCTGCAGTTCAGAAGGAACTCACCAGGACGTAGCATGACCCCTATTCGGCACGTGTTAATCCATCTACTTCTACCTCTCTCACTACTGTCGATGGTGCTGAGAAAATTAAGTTATAGCAAGTTCCTTCCTCTGGAACAGGCGGTCGCTGCCCATCTGTGCCCTCCATCGACCCTGGGGTTGAAAGCTTATGCAGTGAACCCAACTAAGCCCTGCAGGACTACCTTAGCCCTTAAAAACAGGCCTTATTCAGCAGCTGGCCAGGCTTGCTCAGTGCTTTACACTATGACGGTGGTCCAAGTATTCCAGGCCAAACTTCTCCGCACCATGGACGAGTCCGGCCAGAATTCTGACGCCTTCAAAGAGCTGCGCACAGTGACTAACTTGGCTCTGCGTGCTACTAAGGCCACTGCACAGGCGATTGGCAAGGCCATGGCCAACTTGGAGGTGCTGGTGTGCCACCTTTGGCTAAATCAAACAGAGATCACGGACGCTGACAAGGTCGCCTTCCTAGACTCGCCAGTCTCTCCCATTGGACTGTTTGGCCCTGCCGTGAATGGATTTGTCGAGCAGTTTACAGTGGCACAGAAGTCATAGTAGGCAATGCGTCACTTCCTGCTGAAACGCTCCAGTATGGCGGCTGTTTCAAGTTGCCAGAAGGCTCCATCCTTTCAGCAGCCTGCTAAGCCGGTGCCGCCTCAGTCCCAGCCTAAACCTGAGCCTGGGCTTCAGTAACGCCCTTAGATGGCAAAACTCTACCTGTTTCCAAAGCGTCAAGGTCCCCACCCCAGAGTGACATTGGACCCTGAGCCTCAGAAGCAGTCCTCATCAAAATGCAGAGAGGAAGAGGGTCAGTTCTCGCCGAGGCTGGAATTCCCTCAAAGAAGTCTCATGCTTGCTCTCCATCCCTCCACTTAACATTGAGTGATGGAAGCCCCATTGAAGCTGGGCCTGTCCTTTCCATTCAGTATGAGCCCATGCAAACTACCACTGTGATAGTGGACCTACATACTCAAAAGAGCATTTTTACTCTCCTCATTACCATGAATGTCATATACAGTGTTGGGCAGTAACACATTACTTAGTAACGCGCTACTGTTATTTGATTACTTTTTAGTAACGGAGTAATCTAACGCATTATAATTTTCAAAATAGTAATTAGAGTATAGTTACAAGCCGAGGTCTCTATACGTTACTGCCGCGTTACATTGCTGACAGAATGCAGTGATTTATAATCTAGAGATTGTAAAAAGGATGTAGCACATGCACTGTCGAGTCAAGTGCCAGTGGATTAGAGACCTGCTCTCCCGCGAAACCCAATGCAACAGAGTGCGGCGCGGGACAAGATGGGCGAGTGCTGCTGCGGGCAGACACTCGTTTGTGTGTGCAGGATGCGGGAGAATAAAATGATTAACGGGACTCCCGCAAAATAGAAATATCCAAATATAAACTATCTAAAACAAATAAATTGTTTATATTTTATATTAGTTCATGTTGCTTTTGTGCAATAGATGAATAACAATTAACAGGCGCAAGCGTATGCAGAGTTTCTATTTAGGCTATAACACATGTCTGCAGCGTTGAGCAATTCAGTGCTGAAATTTGCATGCTCACGAATCCTCTCATTATAACACACGAATTGTAGACAATTAATTATTCATTATGCATATATTTATTGTGTTATAACAAAGATTTGTGAGATTGCGATGAACTGAGATGTATTTTAGAGATTATAAATGCAGCGCTCTTTGCTGGCATTCTGCCATGCCAAACCATGCACGCAGCAGCCGCTTGCTTTAGTTAAAAATATCAGTGTTCTGTGAATGTTGATGCTTTAATAAAAAATATTTATCGGGAGCGTGTATGCTGGGATTTCATAAATTTAATGGAGAAAAAATATAACATAACTAGTAATGTAACTAATTACTAATTACTTTTGAAACAAAGTAATCAGAACAGTAACATGATTATTTTTAAAAGGAATAATCAGTAATCAGTAATTTGATTACATTTTCAGAGTAACTTGCCCAACACTGGTCATATATGCAAGTATGCCCTGAGGACTGGTTTCTATCAGTGGATCTGAAAGATGCTTACTTTCACATCCAGATAGCCCCCTATCACAGACCATTCTTGAGATTCGCATTTGAGGTAGTGGCATATCAGTATACAGTCCTACCACTCGGACTGTCTCTGGGCCAAAGCACTTTTACGAATTGCATAAACGTGGCTCTTTCCCCTCTGAGAAAGATAGGAATCTGCATTCTAAATTACCTCGATGATTGGCTGGTCTTAGCCAGATCAGAACGGGAACTCATCGCTCACATGTCGCTGCTGCTCAGCCACCTGGAGCGACTTGGGTTGAGAATTTAACCAAGAGCTCTTTGTATACCAGCCAGTGAGTGGTCTTTCTGGGGACAGTTAGCGATTCTGCATGGATGCGGTCATGGATTAAGCCGGAAAGCTCCCTGACTATTCAGCAGCTAGCGAAGTCATTCAAACTGGGGACTTCACATGCCCTCAGGGTTTTACAGAGGATGCTCGGCCTTGTGTCTTCTGCTTTCTCTGTGATTCTTCTGGGCCTGCTTCACATGCGGCCCTTCCAGTATTGGCTCAAAGCCCATGTCCAGTCCCACACTTGGCGCTTGGGACGTTTTCATCTCAGGGTAACCCACTGCTGAGTTAGAGCTGTGGCCCCTTGGAAAACTCCTCACCTGTTTCAATCAGGCGACCCATTGAGACTGACCTCCAGAAGGAAGATGGTCACAACAGATGCCCAATTTATTTTTCGAAACATCGAGATGCCCTGGCCCACAACTGGCTGAGAGCTCACCTGTATGCCTTTCCTCCAGTTCCCCTTCTTCCTCAGGCCATCAGTTGGGTCAAGGAAGTCAGATGCTCACTCCTCTTGGTGGCCCCACTCTGGAGGAACCAGATGTGGTTCCCCGAGTTGATTTTGCTGCTATCGGCATCCCCTTGGCCGATACTACTAGTATAAAAAAAAATAGATTACAATAAGGAAACATTTTTTACTTAGCAAAATTGAGAGATGTAAGGTGGATGACACTTTGTATTAAATGAAAAAAGTTTAACAGAGCCTAATTTGCTTGGTTATGTGAGCCATTACCTAAATTACCTCCCAAAGTGATTCAAATGCTGCTGATAATGACATTAAACAGTACAACATATCCCTAAACTACAACAAGGACAGTCAATGTGTCAATGTGTCAAAATCAAATAGTTAAAAATAATTCCACATGATGTACTTGTATTTGACTAGCATTACTAATACTTCCTTATGTACAGTACATAGAGCAGCATGTATGTACCCAAAGCCTTCATTGGTCATAACCACATAATCCCACTGCCATACACATCACAACAGGGGTTATGTGATACATGGATCAAATTCTTGTCAGATCTGGTAGGAGCTCAGCAAAATTGCAGAATTGCAAAAGAGACTCAGTAGGGGACTTATACTATGCATGCCCTCTGTCCTGGCACACCAATGGCCAGAGGATTCATTTACTCTTAGAGTTCCTGATTTCATGCCTTTCTAGTCTTTGGAGATCTGCTTTGAGTTGAAATAAGACCATTTGTGTTGTTCAAAACCTGTTAAGGTCCAGAATGACAAGACGTCTGTAGTTTATAGTACAGATTTAGCAAAGAAAAGAAAACTTCCGAAGTGGTAACAGTTTTTCAGGATTTGTGGATGTTATTTGCCCTCCAGTTACTGCTGTTGTTTATTTATTAACTTCTTTATTTATTTATTTTGTATTACATTTATCAATGAAACACATATTGGATGATGAGAGAGAAAGAACACAATATGATGTTTCTAATAAATGCTGCTTTTTTAACTTTACATTCATCAAAGAATCCAGGGGGGGAAAAAGTATCATGGTTTCAACAAAAATATTAGGCAGCACATCTGTTTTCAACATTAATAATAATTAGAGATTCTGGAGCAGCCAAAATCAGGCACCTTGAGAATGCTTTTTGACACTGAGACTGGATTTGCTGCAAATTTAGCTTTAACATCAAAGGACTAATATATTTTTAAAAAATATAAGGTATTTTTAAATTGTAATATTTCACAGTATTACGGTTTTTACTGTATTTTTGATTTAAATAAATGCAGCCTTGGTTGAGCATAAGAGAAGAGACTTATTCCAACATTAAAATAATCTTGACAATCATAAACTTTTGAACAAAAACACCCAGTAATGATGTTTTGTTAATGAATGAAACAGTGTTTTAGAACAAATCTTTTAAATGAACAAATTGTGAATGAAAACTGAAGGAAAATGTTAGATTTGCCTTGTCATTTGCATGGTTGCCTAAACATTGTTTCTGGAGTCTCTTAGTACACGTGTACACACACTAATTTTAATAAAAGGTTGGTTTTTTAGACTTGTTTTGGTTGTGAACGACTATCCCTCATGCGCTGTTTGGGTCTAGTGAGACCCCAAAATAGGTTTGCTTGAAGACCCCAAAGCATAAAGAAATGTAAAGCAAATTACATGAACCGAATGTTTGAAAGATTATTCTAATATGTATCAAAAACTGTTAGACATAATAGATAAATAAATAAATAATATCATTCATATCAGCTATCATATCATTCATGCAGGATCCATAGTGCAGAGTTCTTAGGAAATATAAGGCAATGAAAAGTCTCACAAAAAGCGTGTCATTCTTTTTAAAATAGTACAGAATGTCGTGAATTCACATGAAGAGGCAGGCAGGCGCCAGTACACTATTACTCACAGAACACCTTTCCAAGACCGAGTAACCAGGCAGCTGTGGCTGTGTGGCCTAATTATGGCATGCCATTTCTACCATAGCTGCCTGTCAAATATGTAACACTAAAGCTTAAAAACAAGCACACCGGGAATCAACTGACATTCTGACCTGAGCCAGGCAGGACCCTTTGGACAGCATTCAAAGGCTGCTCTTCTTGTTGTGAGCAGGATTAAACAATGAAAACATCATTGTCAATACCTTCAGCCACTTAAAAAGAAACCCAAAATGCAACATTATTCCTTGGGAAACAACAAGTACAGCCTAGTTATCTTGATTAATTGCTGCTGTATGCAACAAAATTAAAAAGTTCAATTTAAATTCTACCCTTGTGGGTGCTGGCTAATTGTTGTAGTGAGTGCAGTTGAGTGAAGTCAATTTCTTCTTTCTGAAGAATAGCAAATTAACAAAGACTGAAAAGATAATGGACAAAAATTATTATTCAGTTTACTTCAGCATTGCTTGACACACAGAATTCACAAACATGTTTCTAGCTCAAGAAAGGCCTACTGATAAAAAAATGAACTTCTGTTGGTGTTTGTGACCTTTGTTCAGCACAACTTACACACCCTGACCACTATCAGTGTAAGTCTAATGATCAACAATGTGACATTTCTATCAGTAAAATGTCAGATTCAGCTTATTGTATGGCAGACAAAACGATGTAATGGAATTCACTCCCTTTTTAAACCTTCGCAGTGAACAACATATAGGAACTCCCTGGGGAAATCAACCGCAGCATTTAATATGTTCTGCCCACGGTCTGTGAAGAGGTGTGGACCTTGGCCGAACTCACACTACCAGAGATGAATTCATCATGAGCACATATCTTTACTCCCACAGGGGCAGTCAGACGGTGATCACTTCTTCTCATAGATGTCTTGAACATGGTGAGTAATGATTATTAAATTGTGTAAACACTACAGTTTCCCTTTGAAAAAGAATGCCTGTGAAGACACCATCTGAAAAAGTGAACAACTTAAAAACAAGGGGTTGTACTCTAGGCAAACACATTGGAATCAACAGGAGTTGTGGTATAATGTTGATTACCACAATAGTGTTTGTTCCTTTCTCTTAAAAAACAAAACAAAAAAACAAACACCAAAAAAAAAAAAACATTACAAGAAAGTGAATTAAAGACAATTCAAAAACAATAAAGAATGACTCGTATTAGAGCTTAAGATGTGAACAATAGTGGCCACACTAACCTGATTTTAGTTTGTGAAAAAATGCTTTATAACCTTTCTGTGTAAAGTTATATCCATTTGTACAACTTTGTCATGGTAACAAAGTCGAAATCTCTAAAACCACCATAAAATTAACAAGCTCAAACAAATAATACACAAATTTCAAAAGAAATTAATGGAAGGGATTAAAAAAATAAATAATGTATAAACCACATTTCTGCTTTCATGTTGCCCAAAAATCTATTTACCTCCAGTGTACTGTAAATATACTGTAAATACTCAGGTATACTTATTTTTTTGTTTTCCGTTCCGTAAGGGAAGTATACTTAAGAGTCACATCATAACCGATGACACTGGGTTGAGTCAAAAATGTTATATATACTATATATTTATTATATATTATATATATATATATATATACAAGCTGCTCAAAATTATAAACGCCAACACTTTTGTTTTGGCCCCCATTTTTCATGAGCTGAACTCAAAAATCAGACTTTTTCTATGTACACAAAAGACCAATTTCTCTCAAATATTGTTCACAAATATATCTAAATCTGTGTTAGTGAGCACTTCACCTTTACCGAGATAATCCATCCACCTCACAGGTGTGGCATATCAAGATGCTGATTAGAAAGCATGATTATTGCACAGGTGTGCCTAAGGCTCGCCACAATAAAAGGCCACTCTAAAATGTGCAGTTTATCACACAGCACAATGCCACAGATTTCGCAAGTTTTGAGAGAGCGTGCAATTGGCATGCTGACTGCAAGAATATCCACCAGAGCTGTTGCCCGTGAATTGAATGTTCACTTCTCTACCATAAGCGGTCTCCAAAGGCGTTTCAGAGAATTTGACAGTACATCCAACCGGCCTCACAACCGCAGACACGTGTAACCACACCAGCCCAGGACCTCCACATCAAGCATCTTCACCTCCAAGATCATCTTGAGACCAGCCACCCAGACAGCTGCTACAACAATCGGTTTGCATAACCAAATAATCTCTGCACAAACTGTCAGAAACCGTCTAAGGGAAGCTCATCTGCATGCTCGTCATCCTCATCGGGGTCTCTCGACATGAATCGACAGTTCGTCGTAACTGACTTGAGTGGGCAAATGTTCACATTCGATGGTGTCTGGCACTTTGAAGAGGTGTTCTCTTGATGGATGAATCCCGGTTTTCACTGTAAAGGGCAGATGGCAGACAGCGTTTATGGCGTCGTGTGGGTGAGCGGTTTGATGATGTCAACGTTGTGGATCGAGTGGCCCATGGCGGCAGTGGGGTTATGGTATGGGCAGGCGAATGTTATGGACAACAAAAAACAAAGGTGAATTTATTGATGGGCATTTGGAATGACAGAGGATACCGTGACGAGATCCTGGGCCATTGTTGTGATGTAATCCATGACGATACCTCATGTGCAGCAGATTAATGCACGGCCCCTGTTGCAAGGATTCTGTAACATCCTGGACGCTGAAAAATCCTAGTTCTGTTTAGCCAGCATAATCAAGGACATGTCACACATTTGCAGCATGTTTGAGATGCTCTGGCTCGGCCTATCGACAGCATGTTCCAGTCCTGCCAATATCCAGCAAACTCGCACAGCAGTGAAGAAGGACTGTGGAAAAAAGCCACAGGGCCACAGTCAACAAACCTGATAACTCTATGCGAAGAAGATGGCTGTACTGCGTGAGGCAAATGGTGGTAACACAAGATACTGACTGGTTTTAGGGACACCCCCGGTTTCCCCCAGTACAGTAAAACTGCAAATTTTTGAGTGGCCTTTTATTGTGGCCAGCCTTAGGGACACCTGTGCAATAATCATGCTGTCTAATCAGCATATTGATATGCCACACCTGAGGCTAGAAGTCTGTGACGAAATCAACTCCTAGGTGTGACCATGGACACCGAGGAAAGGGGAGAGGAAGGATCTTCCCAGATGGTAAGTGGCGGTGTGTCTTTGCCATGGCGCATTCCTGGCATCCTCTCACGTACCTTCTGATGTCGTTTGCCATTCCCGGCCACCAGAAGCGATATTGTAGCAGTGAGAGGGTTTGATTGCTCCCAGGATGACCAGTACCCAGGGAAGTATGCACTGTATAGGTTAATGAGGTCCTTTGGCTGCGAGGGACATAGTTGTGGGTCGGGGGGCACCCCAGCGGAGCAGGATCAGAGACACTGGCAGCCGCGATGTCCTTGTCCAGGGCCCACTGAATCGGGCTGACAATCAGACTGGATGGGAGGATAGGTTCAGGGTTTTGCTGCGTTGGGTGATTTCCCCCACCTAGAGGACAAGAACCAGAGATTCCTTAGGAGACCTTTTAACCTCTCTGGTCTTCACATAACATGTCCTCATGTTCACAGAAAGGCACAGAAACTGTCTTTTACAGATGTAGATGCACCAAAATGAACTCAAAAAGACTTATAAACGAATATCAGTCAATCAGTCAATATCATGTATGTAACCCACACATTTGACTATGTTAAATACATGTTCGAATCACTTATTGTGTATGTCTTTTGAATAAATATTGAATAGCTTAAGGGTTCTTATTCATGTTTAGTATGTGTGTGTGTTTGAATCTTCTTGCTTGAAACGTTTCTTCCAATCAATTCTTTGTTAAATGTATCATATTTTTGTTATAGAAATCATGTCCAAAATTATACTCTGCAAGAGCGGGAAAATTCGGACCATGTGACTGATAAAAGAACATTTGATTTATTGAATGGGGAAGAGAAACATACAACACCCCAGCAAAGACAATATCTAATTGGTCAAGACACCATTTGGGATGTGTCCAACAGTCCAGGTTAAATACTCAGGACACCATCATCAATTTCTGATTTTTAGTCATGGCTTTGAGCCGTGCTTTGTAGTCTGTTCTAGATGGTAGGTCAAGGCAAGTTAGTGCTTGCTTTTTAGCCCCTGCTTAGATTTAGTTATGCTTTTTTTAAGCATGCTTTTTAGCGCGATTGGAGCGTGCTCGGGCAACCTGCCAGCTTGCTCCTTCCCAAAACATGAGGAAACACGACTTGTCATCACTTATTCTATGCCTATATTCAATTGAGTTCTTTTCCATTGAGAGTTTCGTTTTCCAAGTTAAGTTTTGCCGCAACTTAATGTCTCCGAGTTCACCAGCGAGTCTGTGACCGAACGCTTCAAAACTTCAACCAGCCCACAACTCCGCATCTTCAGCCAACGCCCAACCACTGGCTTCCCAAGATGTCACTTCAACGACTACTGAACTTCTAGCCAATCAGCAACCTCGGTAAACCCCCTTTTCTGCAACAACGACAACAAAGGGAACCCCCCACACAGGCAATGCAAGTACCTCCAGATTCTAGCTGAACTGGTGCATTTAATATAAATTTTAAACTCACTGAGGAACTCAATTTTAGGGTTAATTAAGTGATTGATGGTTGTTCAGGTCTATGCAATTGCTTTAAACTTGGGATTTCACATTTTCATTCTTTTAAACCAATTATTTCCTCACTCTCTCTCTTTCTGCAAACTTGTGTGAATGTGTGAATGCGTGTGTTTATGTGTTAGACTAGTTTATATGTCTTAAATTTATCTAATAAAGCCTTATTTATATTGAAAAGATAAGTATCTTGTGTTTTGTGCTTACAAGTTAATGTCTTAAACTGCCGATCTTGTTACTGTGCTAATAAATAGTGCTTTCACTATACTTTGGATATTAATATCCATTGCAGAATTGATGTTATACGGCTCGTTCAATGAATCGCTGGCCGTTCGGCCGAGGACAACCAGGCGTTATCAACTTGCATGAGGTTCATACTGTGGTTCTGGAGGGCTGGGATGCTCTGGTTGGCGGAGCGGAACGGGTGGATTTTGGCATTGATTATCCTCCATACAGCCGTGAATCCGATTTGCCACCCGGATGGAGAGTTGGATGAAACGCTTGAGCCCCATGTTGTTATCATAAGCGGAGAGATGCAACCGCAGAGAGGGCTCTAGTCCTTGGCGATAAGTCATTAACAAGGAGCGCTCGTTCCAACCACCTCAGGTTGCGAGAGTACGGAAACGTAGAGCATAATCTTGAAGTTTTGCCTTGTTTCAGATGATATAATTTCTCACCAACTGAAGCATCTCCTACTGGCTGACCGAAGACTTCACGGAAGTGAGTAATAAAGGCATTCGAGGATTGAGTGACTGGTCCATTCTGCTGCCACATTGATTCTGCCCATCGGAGCGCTCGATCTGTTAATGAAGACAGAATAAAGGAGATTTTAGTCCCCTCAGTTGTAAAACGATGTGGTTGCATCTCCAAGGCGAGCGAACACTGCAGGAGGAATCCACTGCAATCGTCTGCCGAACCAGAGTAGGGCACCGGATTGACCATGGGACTGGCAGCATAGATCGGTCCGGGTGAAGAAGTGACTGGTGGGGAAACCGGTTCGGGTGCTGGTGCGATGGTAACAGGAGGAGTGAGCACACGGCGAAGTGAATCCACCAGCTCCTGGAATGAGTCCAAATCGATCTGATTCATGGTGGTACGGTCTGGTCTTCTGTAACGTGTAGTCAGACTCAAGACACAGACAGGTTGGAATCAAACAGTCGGGTTTATTGTGCAGATGTCAGGGTATCGCAGAAGCAGGTGATAAATGGCAGATAAGGAGTCTTTACTGAGTTGAGCAAGGATACTGATGACGGTGTTATCTGTTACCAGGTTTTGGAGAGCATGAGATGACGGAAGGTTTTCCTAGGAGATGGTATCGGGGATTGGATGCAGGTAAGTAATTGAATCACACACACAGGAACACCAGGAGAAGGCGAAGGAGATTGGGAGACTTGGAACAGGAATTCAGGTAAGTAGCTTGGCATGAGCGATGAGTCTTTATCCATAATGGAGACCAGACAATGTGCTTGATTGTGATTGATGATTAGATCAATATATATGTATATATATATATATTGTGACGAGTCGGCTGCCTCCCCCTAATTATTATCATCACCCCATCCCTTAATCGCCGCCCTTCGTCAGGCTCCCGACAGGATTGGGTGTGTGTGAGAGGAGGGGCGCTGAAATAGCCAGGGCTGGAGGCGTGTGATGGGGCACACCTGAACCAAATGGAGCCTCACCACCGCGCGCCTCTCCTCGGGAGACCGGTCTCTTCCCCGTGCATGCACGCTGGTGTCCTTGTGGGTCCAGGAGGGGTGCATAGAGGGATCTCTGTGCCACCGACGATGCGAGCTACCGGACCCGCGGTCCGGACGAGGGCCGCACCTGTTACACGGCCGTCGGGCCAGGATGCCGGGCCGACTAGCCCCTCCCCATGCCGGGGCCAAGGCGAGAAGGATGCAGCCGCTGGACAAAGCCGCTGCCCCTCGAGTCGCGGACTGGAGAGGGGAGCGCGTGCGGCAGCCGGACTCCGCCCCTTACCTGGACCCCCTCCTTCCTGATCACTGCCCTTCCCTGCACAAAGCCCGCAGCACGACGAGGACACCAGATACCAGATCCCCTGTTTATTTTGGACAATTTATTCCCTTTTCTGGACACTTTGTTATATTATTTTGTTAATAAAAGCCTCTCCGAGGCCTGACGCCACACCCCCTGTGTCTGTCGTGTGCTCGACCCGTGACAATATATATATAATTATTGATATAATCAGAATTATGCAACATGCGTTGCAGTTGAGCCTAAATTGTATTGAACACGGAATATTCCTTTAATGACAGTATAATCAGGCCTAGACATACCCATTCAAAGCCATAGGAACCGTAGACTCCAGCCAGTGTCAATAATTGCACTGCCAAAACCAAGGTCCTCCTCAAGCGGAGAAGGATAACATCAGATTAATAACACGTAATTACCGAGGGAAGATTGGACTGTCACTGTGTCGAAAGCAAAAATTAAACGCTTCCTGTTGGAGGGGAGCATGGCCGCAGATGTCTGTGTCATTGCTGCTCAGCTGCTGTGAGGAATGTTTCTATCACTCTCATCTCCTCATTCTCTCTGACTGCCTCAGTCTGTATCTTTCGAGGAGAAAATCCCCTATAAGAGTGAGCCCTCTGGAGCTCCCAGCCAGCTTTTGTCTGATACAAGGACTGTGTGGCACTGTGGTCACCTAAGCAGGTGTATCTCATCCTCTAGTAACAGCGTGGCAGATTGGCTCACTTGTTGAGCACCTAGAGCATACATCTGTCCTCCTAGGAATGGTAGCCTTCACTAGCATTGAGTTATCAAAGCCAGGACTCAGAGAATAGTTTGGGCTGCACAGATATATGTGATAATGAAGCAGCAAAACATGCAGTGTAGTTTCATCCTGGACCTACAGTCTGACCTTTTAAAGTGACACAACTGGATTTAGGAGAGTCTTCAAATTACTTTTCCACGGGCTAAAGGTGCCGACTCGCTTTAATCATTAAACGTGCAACAGCTGACATGCTGTTCTGTCTCCTGCATGCTGGGCCAGCGCTCAGAGAGGTGATGCCACAGAGGTCAGTGTGGGGAAAAAAATGCAGCAGCAGCTATAGAGAGATTCAATATTAAAGACATATTCATAATGAAAGGCCGAGGGGACAACTGCAGTTTCTTAAAGATCACTGCTTCGCTGCTATTTATAGGAAGGGAGTATTTTTTTAAATGTTTTTACAAGGTAGAGCTTTTTATCTTTATTCAAGATTTATTCATGTTTTAACCAATTCTGTTCCATAAACGACAACTAATTTAAACAATTTAAAGTAAATTTCTATCTTCCTGCCAATCAGCTGTCTAAAACATACATATTAAATAGTGTAGATGAAGAGAAGTTTAATCTCTGAAGTCAAAGAATGCAATCGCATGGTTAACTATGATTACCTAACAGCTGCAAAGGAAATCCACTGTAAAGCAGAACTCATTTCTCGACAACAGGATGGTGCTTCCTGATAATTAACACTGAACAAACAGCGTAATACCCAACAACATTTATTTCTACTCGCTTTTGCTTTCATCACTCATCAAAAGCAGAAAGCAGCAATTATGGGGATATGCTGTGACTTAGACACTATCCGGAGAATCAGAGGATGATTTTAGAATAACCAGTTTAAAGAAAATGTAGCCATTACGTGTAACTTTTGATCAAGATTTAAACAGTGGATGTCATGACGGATTTATTCAAACATGGCTCTATATTAAATATTGAAGAAAAGTAAAAATATTATGAATATGTAATGTAGTGCATATATTTAGCAAAATGCTTCTTTCTAGAGTTTACATGAGTGATTACATGAGTGATTACAAGATACAATTTGGTAAGTTGTAATGTTTCTTTCAAAATACTTTGTTCATTCATGTTCATTCCTTGCAGTAATTGGTAGTAAAGAGGAAGATATGATCGGTTCACGTGCGCTCAGTGCTGCCGCTTGTACTGAGGAGGTTACAGTGATCTGTCACGCTACATTAAAGAGCTCTATAGTTTGAATTTCGAGATATAATTGACAACTTTAAATATGAATCTTTGCTTCATTTCGAAATTAATGAAGTACAAAGCTTAATGCCATTTTTCAATCCCAATAATCGATCTATGCTAGATCCCAAGAATCGATCTAGCATAGACAAACCCTAGGGATTAAACAATCGATATTGGTTAATCAAAAGGAGAATCCATCAAAATTAAGAAATCAACATGTCCAACCCCGCCTATTATGCATTCAACTTATGCCTAAAATAACTTCATATTATGCCATTATGTCGTATCTGTAAACTTTAGTAAATTCTATATACTTGAGCTACGTAAATTTGGAAGTCATGTCACATCAGTGGCACTTATCTTTCCTTCACTTAGAGAGAGATAGAGTGAAGACTAGAATGTGTTAAAGTGACCTCTTTGATAAATTTCCTCTATTTTCACTCTGTATGAGTGAGACCTGATGGGGAAGGCACTTTATCATTGAGAAAGGCTCTCACCATTCTGCCTTCAGCATTGCTCAGCTTAATACATTGTGGGAATGGCGCTAATCATTTTTTGAGGTATGTTTGTTTTGGGAAAATGGTTTCATGTATCAGTTTGATGTGGGATTTCAGTGCTGACATCTGGTTTAAGGAAGTTTTATTATGAACATTATCCACAGACTAGGTAGTGTGTGAAAAAAAATGGCTGCTCTTAAGGCTTCTTGTGTTAATTTGCCATTATTGTTCATAATCACACAGTTCACTCAGTTCTGTTAAGTACTTTATGCTGATTTTATATTATAAAATAATACTCTCACAGTCCTCTCAGGCATGCAGTGATAGCGGATCACCTTTACTTGAAGTGGGAAGGATGCTGTGCAATACAAAACATATTTCAGGTTTATTTGACAGTCTTTGAGAGTAAATAATATTGCAAATGAGTAAGCAAAGTAAGTAAAAGTTTATAAAATGAAAAATATTAGGCCTAATATTTAACTAATTAATTAAATAATGTGGCAATTAATTAATCTAATTAATCGCAAATTAACTTTGGCTGTGAAAATGCCCCCAAAAGACAACAGTCTACTGTATGAAATGTAAGAAGGCGTACACGTCTGGGGCGGGGCCAGTGCATAAACTGCATATTTTAATCATGCTATTTTCCATAACTAATTAATTAAATTAACATGTTAAGTGACAGCCTTCAAAAATATCCAACAATATTACTCATCAGGTACAAACTTGTCTAATAGTAGCCTTCACAAGCTGTGTCAATGTATTGTAGGTGTATGTTAGGGTTCATACATGTGCAGAAATCACCAGGAGCACTTCTAGTCAGGAGTTTCGTTGCTCATTACCCCCAGGCCTGCAATACTGCATGTTTCTGCAGCACCAAGTCCCCAGGTTGCACCAGTGTTATATCTTTATTGCCTCCCTCTCTCTTTGCTAAAATGCCCCGTCGGCGTTGATTAAGGTACGCCAAGAACCTGCTTATGTGTTTAAATTATCTGCACCTTGTGCTTGGGGACAAACATTCACAGTGGAGCCAAGGGAATGTATTATTCCTGAGTTAGAAATTCTTTGAATGTCTCAGCTTTGCATCTTATTTGGTTGCTAAGCCTGAAGACAAGCCCCAGGGTTTTGGGTTCATAATTGGGCTGATTAATGCCTGATGTCTGATGGTGATAAAGTTTAGGGTGAAAGGGGAAAAAAGCTCTCCAAGTGTTGCTCAGCAGTTTATACTCAAGAGCTGCAAACAGATTAGATGATCGCTCATGTGTCAGGCACAAGAGCAAAGAATAATTGTCTGCCTAAGTAGGCTTGTGCTTCAATAAGACATTCTGACATAAATGTTGTGTATTTGCATGTTAGCCTATGAATTGTGACCTGAGAGCACCATTGAGTGCTGTATGTAAAGAGAAGTGCACAATGGAGTTCACCTATGACCATTTAGACAGTGACAAGCTCAATTCAAATAGCACCTCTATCGTATGCTTATTGTCAATCTTAAGCCAGCTGATATGTTATATGCAAATTTGGTTGTCTTTATGATTATTGCTTGTCATATTGCATGATAAGACCCCAATTCGATCTTAGTTGAAGAACTGAAAGGTACCACAAAACAAAAGAAAGCCATTGGGCTAGTATTTTTTTTTTAAATAATATCGAGTCATGGACTGCTCATTCTTCAGAGCTAACGTCTCTAGGTTACGTATGTAACCATGGTTCCCCGAGGGAACGAGACGCTGCGTCGAGTTGCTTTGGGAACGCCCTTGCGTGACCGCGTTCTGAAGCACGTGTCAAATCCGTCCAATGGAGCAGCGAGACATCACAACCGGGGTGACGTGAGCGCCAGGAAGTAAAAAAGCGCATCCAGCAGAGCGCAAACCAGCTTCGACGAAGTAGCGCCTGCAGGGATGCAGGGAGTATGGCAAAGAGACGCAGCGTCTCGTTCCCTCGGGGAACCATGGTTACATACGTAACCTAGAGACGTTCCCCATCAGGAACTCGAGCTGCGTCGAGTCGCTTTGGGAACGAGAATACCCACTGCGCCATACTACCAAGTCCTTGCCTGTGTGTGTATCCTATGAGCACATCACGAAGAGAGAACTTGGGAACCTGGGGTAGAAGCCAGGTCTAGGTTGTAAAAGCGGACAAATGTGTGTGGAGAGGACCAGCCCGCCACAGCACAAATGTCCTGCAAGGCCACACCCAAGCTGAAAGCCTTGGAGGCCGCCATACTCCTGGTCGAGTGCGTTCTGACCCCCATAGGTGACGGGAGGCAGAGGACTCGTAGGCTAGTGAGATGGCCTAGACCACCCACCTACCCATAGTCTGCTCAGTCGCCAGAAATCCCTTCGTTGGCGGACCAAAACAAACAAAAAGCTGATATGCCTTACGCCACGGGGCAGCTCTGTGCGCGTAAGCGTCCAGTGCTCGAACTGGACAGAGCAGATTAAGCCTTTCTTGGCCTACTTCCTGGTACGGAGGAGGACAGAATGCCTGAAGTACTATGGGCCCTGGTGAAGAAGTGGGCACCTTAGGGACATACCCGACTCTCGGGTGAAGGAATGCCTTAACCATGCCTGGAGCAAATTCCAGGCTTGAAACAGAAAGTGCCTGAAGATCCCCAATGCTTTTTAGTGAGGATATAGCGAGGAGAAAGATGGTCTTGAGTCTGAGCAACTTGACCGAAACTTCTTCTATGGGTTCAAAGGGGGTATTGCATAAGCCCTCCAGAACCACAGTCAGGTCCCATGAGGGCACCTTGGTGCGCTGTACCGGCCTCAGCCTCAGGGTGCCACGGAGGAAACGAGTGGCAAGTGGGTGTCTTCCCAATGATTGACCACCCAGAAGGGCGTGGTAAGCAGCTAAGGCCGCCACGTATACCCTCAGAGTGGAGGGAGATAACCCTGCGGAGAATCGCTCCAACAGAAACTCCAGAACTGTACCAATTGAGCAGTTGACTGGGTCCTGCAGTCACTGTCCACACCATGAAGCGAAAAGTTTCCACTTCAAGGCCCGGGGGTTTTTTTTTTTCTTTTTTTGTGGACTGTTTCCTAGTGGCGGGAGCTCTGGTCTGGAGTATAGTCTCAACAACCTCAGTTGAGAGACCAGATGCTAGGAGCTGTGCCCCCTCAGGGGCCATGCCCACAGCTTCCATAACTCCGGGCGGGGGTTCAGAATGGCACCCCCCGCCTGAGAGAGCAGGTCCCTCCTGATCAGAATCTCCAGCGGAGAGCCGTCGAGGAGGGACACCAAGTCCGAGAAACAGCTTGTACAAGGGGCGCGAACGCAGACCCCCCACCGATTGATGTAGGAGACCACCGATATGTTGTCTGCGGACAAGCACATGATGCCCCCTTAAGTCTGGAAGGAAGTGTGTCAGAGCTCAAAACACGGCCAGCATTCCCCGGCAGTTGATGTGCAAAAGAGATGATGGCCTTCCCACAGACCTTGGGCAGAGCGGCCACTCATGACCTCTCCCCAGTCCGTGAGAGAGGCATCCTTCGTTAGCATTACGCGACGACAAGGAGACCCTAACGTCGGGCCTTGAACCAGAAACCAACGTTTCTTCCACATGTCTAAGGCACGTAAGCATCGCCGCGTGACCTTGATCATGCAAAGCGGATTCCCCCTCGGGGAAAATCTTTTGGTTCTGAGCCACCACTGCAAGAGTCTCATGTACAGCAGGCCAAAATGTATACCATTGGACGCCGCTGCCATCAAACCCAACAGCCTCTGAAACTATTTGACAGTGAGTGACTGGCCTTCTTTCACTCCCTTGACTGTAGTGAGGATCGACTCGACCCGAGCAGGAGACAACCGTGCCCGCATCGTGGTCGAATCCCACACCACGCCCAAATAAGTGGTTCTCTGTAGTGGAGGGAACAGAAAACCTTCTGGGCGTTTGTTTAAAAAAAGCTCCTCGCATAGGGCGAGGAGGACATCTCGATGACGAGACGACAGCTGCTCCGATTGCAGATAGTGTTAACCAATCGTCGATATGGTTTAGTATGCGGATGCCCTGGAGTCGTAACGGAGCCAGGGCTGCATCCACACATTTTGTGAAAGTGCGGGGTGAGAGTGACAGGCCGAAGGGAAGAACTCTATATTGGTATGCTTCGCCCCCCGAAAGCAAACCTCAGGAACTTCCAGTTTTGAGGGAGGATGGAAACATGGAAATCAGCGTCTTTGAGATCTATTGTAACAAACCAGTCATCGGACTGGATCTGAGATACTATCTGCTGACAGTGAGCATCTTGAACCGAAGCCGTTGGATAGCGCAGTTCAGAAGACGGAGATCTAAAATCAGACGCAACCCCCCATCCTTCTTCAGAATGATGAACGAAGAAGTAACGGCTGTAGAACCCGGACGCTCTCTTGAGAGGAGGAACACGTTCTATTGCCCCCTTCCTCAAGAGAGTATCTACGTCTTGTTCCATTACCAGAGCCTGCTCAGAGCCCACTAGTGTGGGGATGACCCCATTGAAATGAGGCGGACGAGACCGAACTGGATTCTGTAGCCTTTTACAATCTGCAGGACCCATTTTGAGATTTTTGGTAGAAGTTTCCACGCTACCAGAAATCTACTAAGGGAACCAGCCTCTCGAGTCTGGTATTATTAGAGGAGCCAGTTCTGTGCCCTGAAGCGGATGACCGGCAGGAAACGACCGACCTGACTGCTGTAGAACCCCCACTTGAGGGGGCGAGCTCTCCCGTGACGTACAGTTGCCGGGTGGCAGTTGGGATTTTCGCTCGTCGGAGCTCACAGAGCCCTGAAGCACCGAGGTGGCAGGGGTATCAATAAGCCTCCGTGAGGGCACTGAGGAGGATTGGGCACCGTATACTGAGGTGTTATCCTTTCCTCTCCAGGTGGGCTGCCCTCAGGGACCTGACAATGGTAGGACCATTTCGCAGAGGTCCTCAGACAAATAATGGTCCGCAGATCCGTTTTCAGTCTAGAAAGACCCCGACTGAGAGCATCGCCCCAACCCCCGATCTTTCTGTGGAGGGGTGCGGGTTGCAACGCTCTGTTTTGAGACTGGCGATATAAGGAGCTTAATGACTTGGGCTGCTGCTCGCTCAGCAACCCCACCCCTGAGGAGGTCAGCCTGGTATGCTTGTAACACACCGCCATGGTGTGCAAACATGCGCCAGCCTGACCTACCGCCGTATAAGCTTTCCCAACCAGACTCGATGTAAGCCAAACAGGCCTGGTGGGAAGCTTCGGGGCCTTCAGGGACGATGCTGAGGATGGGGAGAGATAGCTCGCAAGCATCTGCTCCACCACTGGCATCGCCCCATATACCTTATCATTCAGCCCAACGATGTTCTTTTGAATAATTAAAGACTGTGGGGCTGTAATACAGAATGAGTACGGTTTCTCCCACGATCTTGACACCTCAGCATGGAGATCGGGGAAAAGGGAAGGCCCCGTCGTGAAGGCTGTGATTTGGATTCAGAACATTTTTAGGATTATTATTTAATAATTATTAAATAATTATTTTAATTATTTTTAGGACGAGCGTCCTGTTTCTAGGCTGGCCAAACGATATTTTATTTTGGCACGAAACACACCCCATAATCACGAATCACACCTCATACGCGAGGGACTGTGGTGGCGAGTCCACAGTCTCCTCTGTCTCGACACTCATCACATCCACATCCTCGGAGGAAGATAGATGAAGCGTGGGCTTCCGAACCGTGAGAGATCGAGCCCTTCTCGGATCCCTCCGCTAAATCCACCAGCGATCCCCACGACAACAGTCTGCGCTGTGCCTCGGCAACAGCGGACCGCTACCAGCGGGATCGTGAGCCTGGCCGCTCATCAAACACAGCCAGGCAAGAGCAGAGCATACGCAGCGAGAGCTCGCAGTGATGACAATCAGCTGCTCGAAAGCTGACCGTGCATGCTTCGCTCCTAAACAAACGACACACAAATTGTGTGTATCCCCCGCCGCCAGATATCGTGGGCAGGGAGAAACACAGCGTTTGTAATGCCGTTCGCTCGCCATAGCTTTCTCATTGTTTTATATATATGAGTGCTTGTGCGGACAGACAACAGTAAATAGACAGACACATACACAGAGCGCTACTGAAGAGCAGAAGCTGGTTTGCGCCCTGCCGGATGCGCTTTTATGCTTTCTGGTGCTTACGTCACCCTGCTCGTGACGTCTCGCTGCTCCATTGGACGGATTTGACATGTGCTTCAGAACGCGGTCACGCAAAGCGACTCGATGCAGCTCGAGTTCCTGAAGGGGAACACAAAATTATTTTATTTAGATTTTGTAACAAACCTCAGAAGGCAAGATAAAACTTTAAATCAAGTTTAATTGTATTTACACAGACACAAGTGCAATACAAGGCCAAAAAAAAAAACCTTTAGACAAAGCAAACAAGAGAGTTTAAATACACAGGAGAACCAAAACTAATTCAACATGAACCAATCACAAGGCAAGAATAATCAACGGGACAAATGAGTTAACAATCTAAATCAACATAAAGTAATCACAAGGCAAAACTAATGAACATGAACAAGACTAGTGAACATGAACCAATCACAAGACACTGCTGGAAATTCCAGATATGCTTCTTAATTGGAAGGATGCATCCTGTGGTCTTTTATGGCAGGTCAGATTTTAATCTCGGCATCAAGCACCATCGAAGGCAATCACAGTTTGAAAGATCCTTGTAAGGAAGCCTTTGTTTCACGTCCTTCATTTAGCATGTTTAGAAGGATGCATTAATTGTATCCTTTGCATCATCCAGTCACCCACAATCCTTGTCAAACATTATAATTCACAAAAATAATTATTTGGAAGAATTAGTGGGAAATTATTCAGCACTTGTCCAGTTTTATTACGTAAAACAAGTTTTGTAAACATAAGTATTATGTTTTCTTTTGTTTTCTTTTGTTTTAAAGCACATAATGCTTAACTGTCTTTAATGTAAACCACTGGGAAACCACAGATGGCTGTCATGCACTGTCAGTTACTATAAATATTTTTAATATGAAGTCTTTTCCAAAGTTAATTTTAATAGTAATTATGTGCTGTTACCATGGGATAGAGCCATATGAACACTTACATATCATCCTCACTAGGCGCGTATCCATTACCCTTCAAATTGCGCAAATTAAAATTTTGAATTGAAAATATGCCTAATGGAAACACGCCAATTTTGCAAAAATGCCCATATATCGCAAAAAAAAAATTGCGCTCGCATGAGGTGGTTTTTCAGGCAATGCGAAAAAGGAATAATTCGCAAAACTGCAATGGGAACGTTTTTTTGGGCATTTACAGGTCACAATGGCGAATGTAAAAAGTCATATTCCTCAATGTACTATAACCTCCAAGAAAAAGAAAACACTTCACCGTGGGCCGCTCTCCGTCTAGGGGACTGTCCTAATTATGCTTCAGGCCCTATTTGCACAGGATTAGTATTACCTGGTGACCTCCAGTCATTTGTAATAATTGCAGAGTTTGTCTGTGATCTTAATCCCATGCGAATCAGCCATGTCTGTAATTTGTAAAGTAAAAAATTCCCACGCAAATGACCTACCATTTTTTGCCGAACACCGAGGTCCTGTGATAATATTCGTTTTTGTAAAAATATTTGAAAAAAAATTCAATCGGAATGAAATAATTCTGATCGATGAATCTGAACGTAGTGTTTATATGAACGCTAAATAAAATGATCGGGCTGATTTGCAAGCTTCAAATCAGATTTAATATTTTGACGTGTGCACTCTGCACGAATATACAGAGTTTCCCGCTGTTTTTGCATACTAACCATCCTCCATTTATTTTATTTGTTTAAAAAAAAATTATAAAAAAATTAGCTTTATCTTATCCAGGTCCTAATTAGGAGATGACAAGCACGTGAAGTTTTGTGCAATGATGCTTTAATTAATCAAGCAGTAAAAACGCCCATTCCCGCACCCAAAACAAGAGTCTGAAGCAAGCACTTGTGGGACAACGTCATCCTGCACCACTTGACGATGAATGGAAAGAGAATTTTAGATCGACATGACAGTCATTTATTACATTCAACATTTTTATTCTGATTGAGGTGTTTACATTAATTTAGATTTGACTTTTAAACTGATTGTAATCGGAATACATTGCTCCATGTAAATGCAAATGGAAGTCTTTGTGGTGGGTTGTGAAATGGGAAAAATGTGTCTCTGATCTACAGGGTGCTCCTCAGGAAATAATACATGCATATTGTGTGAAGATTATTATACAGTTTAAAGGCAGATACATTTACTCATAATATTAGTACGAACATGCATATTTGCTTCTATTAAACTGTATCTTTTGTTTATTGTGTCTCTGGCCTTAAAGCATATGCATTGGTTTGCTGAACTATGTATTGGTTTGCTGTGATCTGCTTTGAATTGCTGCCACACAGTACATTGGATAGTTTGCATGCAATGGGTAGTTTGTCTGTTTACTGTTTTTTAATGATTATTTTGGTTGTCAAAAAAATGCTGCAGTATTGAAGTGATGGCATATGTATTGTATTACCATTATCAGTATATGCATATCACTGACTTGCTGCCATTTATATTAGTTTGATTATGTACTGGTTTTTCATTACAGGTACTGATTTTGAAATGCATGTGTTGGTTGCTTCTTTGAGGTGAGCACTGTACTGACATTCACAGTGTGAATTTCTAAATAATATATTATTTATTGCCCCTTTCTAATGTGTTATATTGGTGGGTACTGTATAGTCCTAATTCTGCTCTGCATGCATAATTGGTTTGTAGATTATGATGGTGCTCATGTTTATCCCAAGGTACGTGTAGATATGGGTGTTTTCTAAGGGCATGTTGTTTGATTCGAAGATTTAAAGATTTGAAGATCCAAGATCTGAGGACTATTTAATAATCAGTGAAAAACATATATTAAATGTTTCTTATAAACATTTGGTGGTAAGCATTCAGTTATCAATCCTAGAATTGATAACAAATATATGTTATATATCTATATCTATATAGATATATATATATATATATAGTATATATATATATATATATAATCTAATATAATCATTTATAATGGTTTTACTAAGAGAGGGTCATTGTATCTTTGACAATGAGAACACACAATAAGAACATAAAAGATGTAAGAGAATGACATTCATTTTACTGAAGAATAAAATACATATCGTCTCTTAATTGCTACATGGTCTACGGTTACAAGTGCCATATACAAGCAATTAAAGCATTACTCTTAAGTTGGAGCTCATGCCAAAAGAATACTGTGATTATATTAATATGAATTATACTGCCATTAACTGACTAGTGAGACATCTGATTACACCAAAAAAAAAAACAACACCAACATAATAATAAGTAAATGTAATCATGGCAAGGAGTATACAGGTTTTTTTTTCATTTTCAAATAGAATGTAATTATTGTGTGCTTATCTCCGACGTAATTCTCAACAGGTTTCCATAATGATATGTTCTTGATAAATCTGCACAATATTATTGTGTATAAAAATCTGCTGAAAGCGATTAAAAATATAATATTTTTAAATGTTTTTCAGCAACCTGTTCTTATTTCACACACATACTTTTGCGTATGAATTTTTTTTATATATGTATCAATATTTTAGTACACTGTTTTGATTGTCTCTTACTGAATATGCAATAACATTTATGTTTGTGATTATTCATTTAATTTATGTTTGTTTAAAAAAAATGTTGTTTCAGGTAGCATGTTGGCCAGAATAGATTGTTTTAGGGGGTGTCTATGCCCAGACGTGTGGCCTCCCCTATGTTTTAAAACCTTGTGAGCATAACATGTCATCCATCTGCACCAGTGGAAGAAGTGTGTTTAAAGTGAAGACATGCTTATAGAGTGAGTCAAACTTTAGTACTTCACAAATTGTACTGTATTTGTGGTTACTATGATTATGAACATATTCATATTAATATAATCACAGTATTCTTTTGGCATGAGCTCCAACTTAAGAGTAATGCTTTAATTGCTTTATAAGGGCACTTGTAAACGTAGACATTGTAGCAATTAAAGAGAACGATATGTTTTATTCTACAGCCTTTTCTGCCATTATATGGATGATACTGTAATTAATTTCAACTTGAATATGAAATATCTCACTTTAGTAAATTATCAGTGGTCATTTGGAACTGATGAGACAACTGCAGAAAAGCGTGTCAGTTTGTCTCTTTTAATATGACACGGTCTCATCGCCAAAGCCACTTAATACGTACCATGATATGATTGCCAAGGCAAGGACACTGGTGAATGATTTCTGGCTCTGAGGGAGTCCTTGAAGCCTATTCTGCTCTTAACAAAAAGAGAAATAAACTATAAATATAAACTCTCCCCTTTGTTCCCTCATGCTGAAATTATTGACATGATTTTCACCCTTTATCTTTGCATGACAGTGGGGGAAATGTGAGCAAACTCTTAAGAGCGGTGGCCTGGAGAGAAGAGAGACACAGTTCCCTCTTTCCGGACACACTTGGTATGCAAGACACTCGAGCAGGCAGCCAACGGGTCTCTGCTGCAAATTTACTCACATTTGTCCAAATTTGCTGGCGCGAGACATGAATGGAAAGACAATCTTAGTCAATGCTATAAAACTGATAAATCATAAACAAACTTAAGTGAAAATGTTAATTTGGTGTAGTGGTGAGAGGCACAAGAAGAATGATTTGCAGTTGCATGAACATAGTTTGAAATAATAGATCGCACTCTCATCGATGGTAAAATCATGGCCATTATGAATAACCATCTGCAAATGTTCTCTTGATTACGAGTGATTGTTAAACTGATGATAATGATATCATTATTTTCAAGAGGGCGATATAATAGTGGAGTAATATTGTGTTAATTGAGTAGATAAAGAACGCATATAAAGAACTCACTCATCTGGACAGGTAGAAAGGAAGTAGACTGTCACCTCTCGCTTTGGAAAAATAATGCAACATAAGCCCACATATCTTTCGACTGAAACAGAAGCCAAAACACTCCAAAAAGATCTACAGATTCTACCGAACTATATTGCTGAAATAATACATCCACCAATTTCCTGTGATCTATGACATAGCATACTTGCTGGGGGTGGTTAATTTACAGAGATGACAGAGATCTACTGGCTGCCCATGATGACACTGTCAGTAGTTTCTTTTTTCTTCGCTTTTTCTCCCCGTAAGTTCAAATTTTCAGCCTGTCCCCTCTATTCTGTCAGATTGCTGCAACGTGCGAGACTAATGGACACTCTGAGAGGTTAAAAACTTCCAAAAATAAGCATAACCTTTATTCTAGTCGTTATGACGGATTACACAATGAATGCAGGTTCCAGCACAAAGCTGATAATGCTGAAATATATGTGCAAGGTATTTCTGGCATTCCGTTAGATCAAGCAGAGGTGTTAAGCCTATTCACACCAAGACAAAGAAGCGTTTTTACATTTGATTATTAAGTTTCACAATGGGTGTGTACAAAATTATCAGTACCCCCAAAGTCATAGCCTTTGGTGAATTTGCCATTTTGAAGACAAAATGTGTAAATTATGTGATTTTGTGCAAAATTAAGTAGTTTTTGTGTTGGTGGTTGGGGAATCCATCCAAAATTGTGAAACATATTAATTTGTCAACACAACACAACTGAAGAGTTTTGGCATTTAATAAGATGTGTATAATATATCCATACATGTCAGCCTTTTGTGAAAATCACTTTTGTTGAAAGGCCAAAAACTTATATAGAGAATATGGTGTGTCTCTGAACCACTGCAGAGAACAGACTAACAAAATGCATATCTAAAAGAAGAGATAAAGAGCAGTTTAGTCTTGTGGTATCCATTGCTGATGGTTTAAATTCAATTGTAACTATAAGTTACAGAATACTTGGAAGACTAAATCAGTGCCAGACTTTGAAATAGCGACAGTAAAGGTGTTAAACATGAATGATCTCTCTTCAGTTCACAAATCCAAATTATATAATATTATATAATAAGTATATAGGTCTGAGGACACAGCAGTAATTATTGTAATGAAAACCTGAAGTTTTATTACAAATAATAATAGTTTATAATAAAATAATATTATTATATTAAGAATATTATTATTAGGGGTTATTTATTTATGGATTATCCCAAAAACAAAGTGAGTATTAAAAAGCCAATATTTTGTTTTTACACAATGAAAATTCAGCGACAAAAGTTCAGTTGCAATTTTGCTTGTTCTTATAAAAAAAAATGATCAGATCATGATTTGAAACCTGTCTGCCCTTGCATAATAAAATCCTAAATTTACTTGTACTAGACGATCATGACTCACAGGCTGTAGAGGAAGTGCCAGAAATGTCAGTGGCTGCCCCTTAAAAAAATGTTCCCCTGTGATCAAAATCGTCTCATTCTATTATTTATTATTATTTTTATTATTATTTTATTATATTAAAACTTTCGGTAACATATGGAGTGTTGTAGCGTATGGACCAACCAACACAATATATATTTTGTTTTTATATTTAACAAATACTCTGTAACACCCCTCAGTTAACAAGTCATATGAGGACCCATGAACCCTTCCCTCCGGAATGCGTAACACCCCAGGAAGTTGAACAGGCTTCTTTGTTGCATGGCAAACAACGCTGATATCACTGGGTTTATTGACCAAAAGTATGTAAAGCAGGGAAAATCCCTGCATGTCCCAATGAAAAGCAGAGTAGAAATGGACTGTGATCTAGTTAATTCATAGAAAAACCGTTAATTGAATGAACACACATATTTCTTCAGACCATTGAGTATATTATTGTCATTGTGAATTTTGTCTTTGATATTCTTAGACTAATTTAGTATGCTTGTGAGGGGACCCATTCCTGATCATCCCTTTTCACGATATGTAATCTTACCTTGTTTAGTATCTATGAATTTGCCTTCTTATGATCAAACCAAGCGTGTCTATATATGGTGGTACATAGGCAATATATATTAGGGCCCTGAGAATCATTAATAATTTCGATTTAAGTCCATTTACAAATTACCATGCTTAGAGAACAAAGAGTCGTAAACCCTCCAGCAATTGCCACCTCACGCTCGGAAATTCCATTTTGCTCATTGTACAAGCCCATCTTGAAAGGCGGGGATATTCTCCGACCTTAAAGGCCCTGCTCCAGAGACCCTCCCAGTCGGTGGTTCGGTCAGATGCAAATGAAGATGTGAGAAAACGCTTCAGGATACCAAAGCTTGTGCCAGGCCTTTCGGCCTCGACTTTCCACTCACCAAAGACTCTGACTCAAACTGGTTCATCATCAACTAATTTCAGTAAGATCTGGGGCCTTAAGATCAGGAATCTCTTTCAGACAGCCGACACTCGCAAGTATCAAACTTAGTCTTAATAACTGATACATTAGGTATCATTTGCACCTTTTTACAAAGGGGTGTTTGAACTCAGAATCTGACGTATACCTGAAGGCTTTGATCTGTTGAATATGCAAAAGTGTTCCATAAAATTCATCGTTAGCCTCTTCTGTGCTGAGTTAAACTTGAACCCCCCCCCCCCCCCCCCCCCCCCCCCCCCCCCCCCCCCCCCCCCACACTTTCCTATACCAACTGTATGTGTGTGTGTGTGTGTATGTTAGACCAGTTTATGTGTTTATGTAGTATGTTAGACTAGTTTACGTGTTTATGAAGTTAATAAAGTCTTACTTGTATCACAATTGACGTTGTTCATTGTTTGCTCATAAACTGGAGTCACTTAATCATGCAGATATACGCTACAAGCTTTTGTAGAATTGTACAGTAAGAAAGTTATTTCCCTTAACCAGGAAATTAACGTTCTTAGAATTGACAAGACAGTTGACCCTGAGAGGTCAGCTAAATATCTACAGCGGATCTAAAATATGAATAGTTAATTATAACTACTTATGGTTAATTATTTATATTTCCGGTCGTTGAGCTAAATTCGCTACAAGTGTCTACTTTTACTTTGGAGTGTCTTATCTTGTTTGTGCTGTCTATTGTGCCAGACAGACACCATTTGAGCATGATGATACTAAGATTTAGGATGTTTGTAAAACCAGCCTGACACATTGAACAAACATTATTTTTTATTATCACTATTATTACTACTCATATTTCAAAGTGAAGGATGAATTTGTGCTTAGATCACATAAAGATTGATTACAGGTCAGTTCACAGATATTGATATTGACAACACAAGCTATGGGAAGCATTTTGTTCTCCTTGAAGTTATGTATTATTTGGACCTAGCACTGTACTGTCCATGACGCTATTAAGTCTTGCAACTCATTTTTTTGATCGACATCCACTAGTGAACTGTGCACTATACACTATATGGCTAAAGCATTATTAATTTATTTAGTTGCTTATCAGGCAGCTGGCTTGATCTATAAGTCCATGAGTGCAAAACAAACACCATGGTTTTTAAATATTTGTTCAGGCAAAGTCCTGGCTAGTGCCTTAGCATGTGAGCTGACAATGATGCTGGATTGAAAAATATATATATATTAAAAAACGAATTTCCATGCAAATAATATTGTGAAGGATGGATCAAAAGATATTCCATTCAAACAAGAATAGTGTGTGAAGAAATGTTTTCTTCTATTGCAGAAAATAAAGTTTAGGTAAGTTTATACAGTGGCCTATTTTGGAATAGTTTAGCATTTTTGCTTAAATGTTTGGTGCAAATTCACAACTGATGCAGCCACACTATCAGTACTAAACAGAGGTAGAAAAAAAAGATGGTGAAAGACTGGATTGATTACCATTGTTAATCAAGATCCAGTTGAATGCATTCCAAGAAAGTGCACTTAGTGAGAGAGGCATGCTCCATCAATTGCTAGAATTAGTTCCCTCCACGAGGATTAGTTTGTAAAGTTTAAATAAGTTCCCCTTAACTATTTAATGTTTTTGTAATAAGGGTGAGCATAATGGAGCAGGCACACACCATAAAGCAGTATAGGGCCTAAACGATTCTCTGAGCATTCAACCCATTCTACTGCATTAAGTGAATATTAGCTTCACACCACATTATCCAGTGAGACGCATCAACCCTACAGTTTATTGCAAAATACATTATTGCAGCTAGAATGGGTTTATGAAGAACATCATGACTCTAAACACATAAAGCTGCCATGACATTTTTTTTTATTATTCATTTTGCTGAAGGTAATTTATTTTGGAGAGGACAAGATCTGTTCCTGCTTCTTACCAATTATACAGTTTATCTTAGTGAAAAGTGGCATTTCTTGTGCCACAGTCTCTGTTTCCAATTACAGATTTGCAAGCTGTTTTATTTTATTTTTAAACCTCAAATACATAACTGAGTTTTATTATTTTTATTTTTTTAAAAGGACTGTTTACCTAAAAAATAATCATGTCTTTATTTACTTGCCCTAGTAGTGCTTGTCTGTGTAACACACACACACACACACACATACACACAATTGCAAAGAGTCAAAGAGGTAATTTTTCATGCAAGTTAGTAGATAGTAACCAGTACCTGTCAAATTATTAAAATGGTCCAATATGACAATATCTATGCAATATGTCAGTTCTTCTAAAGACCTATGAAGTTGAAGTTCAGATGAAAAAATGAAGTTCAGACATCACTGGTTGGTTGAGAGCTATGGTGGAGGGCAAGACTTTTAGCAGGTGTAGTTTTTTTTTGTTTTTTTTTCACACAAAGCTACCGTATGGCTTCAGTAGACTTGTGAAGAAGCCATATGAACTATTTTTATAGACTTTTTTTGTTGTTGAGCTTGACAGGCACTGATCTAATTGTGTGTGTGGAAGATAATCTCCATTTATATTTACAGAAGAAAGAATGTCATACAGGTTTGGAATAACATGAGGGTGAGTAAAGCCTTGGTTATACTCCAGTTCGGACACGTACATGGACTACTTGTATTTATACTACTGAACGTGTATGCTGGTAGTCCGCTCGGCGGACGTATTCCACACATGCGCAGTAGATCGGCGTGTACATGTTGTTTTTCCAGTGCATGTGTAGTTGGTGCTTTTGTAGCCTACTGAATGCGTGGTCACAAAAACTGGGAGGCACGCAGATGTCCGCAAAAAGCCTCCGTGACCCCTCTGTGAGATTTACATCACGCGGTCCTCACGCACATGGAAAGTATAACACTAGCTTTATGATATGAAAAGCTTCTTCTTTTCCATTTAATTTTTTTCTTATTATTATTATTGTTGTTTTTGTTATTATTATTATGCACTTATTCTCCAACTTTTTTTTTCCTTCTCTCTCCTCGATTCTCCCTCACTCTCTGTCTGTTTCCTTGTATCCATGCTTTACATTCATAAGCAGAAGGTTTGGACAACTGGAGCAGGTAGGAAATGTCGGCTGTTGCAACATGGCAGAATTATTAATGTCAACCTGTGACTTACCCATATGCTGTTAGGTGTGGAGTCAGCATGTGCATCTGTTTACTCCTTCCACCCAGACACTGAATAAATATTATGCACCTGAAAATCCAGTCTGCAGCCGAAGACCAAATGATTCCAAATGTCTCTTTCTTTCTTCTCTGAAAACAAAGTTTGGTGACGCGTTTGCCTAAAGACACATTTTGAGATTGGGCGCAGGACTAACTTGTTACATTTTTAATTCCTTTGTCCCATGAGAAATTCATGTGCAATTCTGTAATCAAATAGAGGATAATAATGTGACAGGAACAGGGGGAATTGTGCTCAGGAAGTCCATTTTCTTGGTTGGCATGGAGATTCTCTGCTCCACTCTTCTCCCTCTTTGGCAGCTTGTGTTAGAGAAGAGAAGCCTGTTTGGCTGAAATTGAAAGGGACCCTGATATTTGTGCTGGGAGATAGATTTCTTAGCGATTCTGAATGTGAATGCAGAGAAGCGCAGCATTTTCCAATCATCTTGCCGAGGCCATTCAGCATCTGATCAGCGGGTGCCCAGGGCACAGGGTTCAAGCAATGCCCCATACCTACGAATCACATGACCAGCTGGCACACCAACCCTCACACACTGCCTGTGACCAGCCTTAGATGAAAGACAGCAGCTGCCATCTCTGAAACAAAATGGACAATAAAAAAAAAAAAAAAGTTTCTTCCAAGTGTGGAAATGTTTGCTTTTGGAATGCATCAAAAGAAAGAGGATTTAAAGGTTTATAATATGCACATAACTTCAGTTAAGTTGTTCGAGTTAATTAAGTCAAATTCATAAATCCATCCATTATTAACTTGCAGCTGCTATAAGTATATCCAGCTTTATCCGCATAGGTACAGTACACTCACATAAAGAGATATATAATATATAGCAAATATTGACTGCTCGTAATATGTCAACTTTCTTATCGCCCAGCTCTAAACTGCAAAATATACACGATTAGGCATTAAGGTAATATAAACGATATAGCATCAGTGGCGAGGCTAAGGGTGGGCATGGGCCGAAACACTTTCAACAGTGGCCCACCCAATGAGAAGTTGGTATTTCCAAGTGGATGTAAGTAAATTAAACAATAAATAATAATAATCATCTTATTTCACTGTAATTTTATATATTTCGTTAAAAATATATAATTAAACTCAAGTTTTCATGGTCAATTACAGGCAGTTTCTTAGTTTTCCCAAATTGATGATTCTTTTTTTTTTGTTTTTTTTTTTTTACCTTTTTTTTTTTTTTTTTTTTTCTTTGTTTTTTTTGTTTTTTTTTTTTTTTGTTTTTTTTTTTTTTTTTTTTTTTTTATTATTTTTTTTTTTTTTTTTTTGTCCAGTTTTCGTTAGTTCCCCACCCACAATGTTATGTATACGACATAAAGACATTATAGTAAAATGCGGGCGTTTGTGGAGTTGAATTTGAAAATAGTGAAACAAACATCAATCAGATGGATTCTTTAAAAAGTATATATTGAATATTCCAATTCCAAAGTCTTAGCAATGAATCCTGACCGTCTACAAATGAAACCAGACCACGGGTGATGGATTTATAGATTGGAAACTTCTGAGCCAAGCGTGTTTGAAGTGTCATATATGCATAGCTACAGTGTTTGATCTGCTAAATAGATGCGTCCATTGTGGAAAGAAACACATAAATGTTGTGCTAGACATTGTTCTCCACAACAAACTGCATAGTTTTCCAATTGCAGCTGCACACAATTTCTGCAGTCCTCAATATTTATTTTAATTTGAACGAGAACTGACAGAGACAATTGATGATGAGATCATCTGCGAAGACCTGTCGTCTTAGACTGAGGTAATGGTTTACAATAAAATGCCTTTAGTTAAGGATAGTTAATACATTAACTAACATTAACAATGAGAAATGCATTTGTTACTGTATTTATTCATCTTTGTTAACGTTAGTTAATAAAAATACAACTGTTCATTGTTATCTGTTAGCTATGAATATTTAACAGATACAACTTTTAATTTTAATACGTATTAGTACATTTTGAAATGAACAAAAACATCAAATTGGCAAAATGTCAACACTGCAATTCAACTTTTTCATGAATTCATAATAATGAACCAAGCTGGTAAAATACTGGTGATCATAGTTCATCAGGTGTTACATTATAAGAGCACACTCTTTTCACACTTTCTGCTCTTATTAGCACACCACAGTTTATGTGTGTCTTAAAGTAATGTACAACATCTCATTGAAGACCTACTGGTATTAAACACTGCGGCAGTTTGTTTTAGATCACCGTCATAATCATAAATGATTGCAAATGAATATAATTACAGCCTAAATTAAAGTATTGGCCATATATACTGGGTAGTAAAGCATGGGCTTTGGCATTTTGTCTCTATTTGCTCATAAATGTCTGATCATAATATCCATTGGTGCTCTGTGTCTTTGACGTGATTTACTCCTGCATTAATAAGTTGTAATTTATTAGCACCATGTTGCCTTATTTGAGACATAATATGCTCTGCTGTTTGGCCAATTACAGTGCCACACTGAGAAACTGGTAACAAATTGGACTATACGGGCCTAATTAAGGCTTATTGGTTGTTGTGCTGAGGTGGTGTTTCGCAAGTGTCTGATTTACAGCAGAGCTTTGTCCGGTGGTCATTGTCAGACTAATGCATTGTGGAATGGCACTTTAAAACCATGCACTGTATATTAAACAGACACCAACATAAAACATAATTTAGGCTGACCAGCCTGAAGCTAATTCTAACAAGGCACTTATTGTAACTGTACAACCATTACTGGGCTTTCTTCTTCATCTTTTCTGAATGTTATGGTTATATTTAGTTTTGGACTATAGGTGATTTATCAGTAATACATAATTCAAATTAAATAGCAAAGCATTGTTTTTTTTTTCCCTAGAAGAATTTTCTAAGCTTAAATGTTTTCTAATGTTTTTGCTATAAGATGGAAGTTGAAATTTTTGTGTGTTGATCGCTCTGATCTCTTCTCCCATAAGGGATGAGCTAATTTCATTCTCTAGCTGTTCAGCCGAGGTTTGCAAATGCTGTAATTTTCAGCTCGGAAGAACACCTGCACCTTTTGGGATTAGGGGAAAAGGTGGATGTCTGTTTAGAATGTACTGAGTCCCAGCACTGGGTACTTCAGTATTGGAGACAAGCGCTAAAAACAGCTTCATGTCCAAAATTAAGAATTAAGGTACTGAGATTGTTTAAACAAAACATTAGAATATTTGTCTGCATATTTACATGAAAAAAAAACTATTGATTTTATTTTTTTTTATGAAACAAGAAGCGGATAACATGTAGTTTTCAAGGCTAAAATGTAGGCTATGCCAAAAAAGAGCTCTGACTCCAATGGGATTTACTAGAGGAGATTAATTGTTTGAATACTCATTGTTTTCTTTGTCATTAACTAAGGTTGATTCAAAATGATCCTGAAAATGGCCACAATGGCTCAGCAGCAGCAGCAGGTGATCATATCCCAGCAGTGCCATATGTTTTTCCTGGCCCAGGTTTTGCCTCCTCCAGTCTCACAGAAGGCACATACACAAACAAACCACATTATGGTCAAGGGCCCCGAGGTGCAGGATCAGAAGACAACCGCACACACACACATCCATACTCACTAGCACATAATGAAAATGCCCCTTACAGACACAGCTGATCACTGTCACTAAGACTTTACTTTAATGCAGCATTGATAAATGTGGATTGTTTGTCAGTACATTAATATCAGCTGCTCATACATCTCAAGATTTATATATTTTTCAGGGTTCCAGGAATCTCCATGACCTATCAGCAATTTAAAGGACTCACTTGTCTGTAAGTACGAAGCTCATTAGTGCATTAAAACCCACAACTTTCAGTCTGTTTAACTGACGGCATAAAATGCCGAACAATGGCTTCAGCTGGGTGACTCACTGTCTGTTAAGATCACTTCGGTCTAATCTCAAGAGAATCGTCAATATTTCTAGTGTAAACACTTCAAATTTGGCTATGTAAATCTGAGGGATTACATGCAGACAACAGTACACACATAATGACAGGTTGAAGACTCTGCAAAACCAAGCTAGCATGTTTAAGGGCATGAGGAGACAGGAGGTTCAGAAAGAAGGAAACCATCAGTCAAATTGTCCCGAAGTCTTTAGTGAGGTTATATTAGCGCAATTTATCAATAATGTAGTGGGAAATCCATAATGTACAGTGGAATTTCACCCCTGTGTGCTGTTCTTTTTATGAAGTGCAATCTCTCCTGCACAGCTCTGTTCTGTGGGTGCCATTTTTCAAGCACTCTGATGTGGAATGGTGTTGTCAAAAAATATAAAAACTCTGTATCGTCTGCAATTGTTATGCCATATATCCATGAACAGAGCCTGCCACTCATTTTGAAGCCAAGACTATTGACTATGTGACTTGCAACACCACCAAGTCAAACTAAGCAAATTAAATGCTGTTTAATGATTTTTTTTCTTATGTTGGTCTAAGGGCTGTAATTGGACCAGGCTTTTGCATTGTAGACTTGTTTTAGTGAATTTTAGACTTTTGTTTTAGATTTCTTGAATTTTTTTTGGGGGGGGGGCACAATTGCTTTGCAGTTATTCTATTCGTACATGCAAATGTGAAACTGAATATGGATGCAGAGAAATGTGGCTACAATTAAAATAGCTGACCTTCAAGAAAGTGCATTAATTTGAGAAGATGTATTTTACCAAATTGAAGCTGCTTTCTGGGAGATATATGTCAGCAGTGCTGCTCGAAATGCACCTGACAGAACTCATACAGTAGGTGTCTTTTATCTCAGTGTGCATGATGAAGGTGCATCATCATAAGATTCTGATGGCGACACAAATATAATTTTATGATTCTCATAATAACCATGAATCAGTAAATAGCCTCAAATTACTAGTGAGGTATGACATGTCAGATGAAGATGAGAGTGACAGCATGTTCAGCACCTCTAAATGTTGCTGTATAGAAGCTCAGCAAATCCCCATCTCGCCTTCTTCAAAGTTCTTTCAAATGTGCTTCTCATCTTTGGAGAGACATGCTCCTTTTGAACCCTCTGCAAGACAAAAAGAGCTTTCTGAAGGAATAATGGCTGTGTATATGGAGTGTGTTGTGAGGAGCTGTCAGGCAGTACCTTTAAGTTGAGTGTCAGAGAAGCGGGGCTTTGGGAGGTGAATCATGGATTGTCAGAAATCAATTCTTAGGGCCACTCTCCTGAGAGACTCAGAGCCATTAGGCATGAGAAAAAATAAATAAATCTTAAGAACACATACTTCGCAAAATAATCGGGTGCCCATATGCAATAGTATAATTTAGCTGCAAAGGGTGGTGTTTGGTCAACAGGAAATTCAATCTCTGATTTTTATTTCAACAAATCCTTTATTGTTTTTTTTGTCTTAGTTTCCTTTTTTATTTATTATTTTCTTGCTGCAAGATAATAAGATGTATTGTGCTCAGGAGCTGTTCGCTGTAATGTCTTCAGGAGAACCCCAGGCACATTAGGTATTTGTCATTCAATAGTGACGGGCCAATTTCCGTTTTCATCTCCTCTGCTTTGCATTTCTACTAAGACTCATTAGGACTCCCGCATTACGATTCACTGGGGCAGGTAAAATTGTTTGTCTCCAAATGACAGGTAACATTGTTGTGATGCCATTCATAGCTGTGGCTACTAAACACATACGCAATATGATCATGGTGTGCAAGAGAGCACCTCAGGGACTGTTTCATTGTTCTCGGTTTTTCAGCGTAGTGCTCGATGACACAGTCATACACCAGATTTAATCAATGCCTGTTTCAATATGGATGTTTGTCATAAATATATACCTGTTTTATTTCGCTTTTCAGAGGCCACATCAATAGGTTGTATTACCTACCATGCTTTCATATTTGTTAAAACAGTTGGCAAAAGCAGAGCGCTGCATTTGTTTTGCCCCCTGGGACATTTTCTGCTGTAACTTTTATTGTCACTAAGGAAATATATGATATAAATCCTTAATGACATTCCATCTGATTGGCTACCATCAAATCTACTCTCTCCAAGGAGGTATGAGCTGGCCCTGATCCAGCCTTATCACCTCAGCTCTGATTCTGATGTGTTTACCTCTCATCTCATTGATTCAAAATTGAGTTATTGCCCACCTCTGCTTTGTCCAAACATTTTCAAGAAATTGAGCTCTCGAGCAAATGTAAACAGCAGAGCTGCTTCAATGCTCCCTCTATTTGTTGTTGCTGTGAAGAAGTAGAAGAAGATGAAGAAGAGAGATGGAAATGAACCCAGCTGTGCTGATCTCTTGGATGAGAAGTCCACAGAGTTTACTGCCTGAGATTCAGCTCTCAGTGGATTGGGAAGTTTTTTAGACTCGGTCCACTCACAAAAAAAAAAAAAAAAGGAGTTCAAACACAGTCATGATGACTAATCATTGCAAAGCCAAAACTAGTATTTAGCCAGCGACCAATAGCTCTCACCAATTGCCCTCTAATGCTAGAGTGGTGTCACAGATTGCTGACACCAGCTGATGGTGAAGAGGCCATAGTCAGGTTTCCATCACAGCTCTCCAATCTCTTGATCCTTGATCTCTATATGAGGTAAAGAATGCTTCAGCGCTAAAAGGGAACGACCACGGACAGCTCCACATGAGGTACAATGGACAGTTACACAGAAACAGCTGTTTTACTGTATGCTAAAGCAGGTGTTCCCAAATGTTTTCTTGCTAATATTAATTATACCTGAGGTATAATTAATATTTATAATTGAATGAAGTAAATATAGGCAAATGCCCTTGTTCTCTTTTTAGTTAACTTTTTCCCTTGTCATATCATTACAGGTATGTTTGTTTTTGCGTGAAGAGTGCAGCTGATAAAATGTTTTTAAATTTTCCATAAATCTGTCCATCTGTCCATCCATCCATCCATCCATCCAATTTCGGGCATTTCAAAATCTGATTATCGGATTATTATTATTATTATTATTACACAATAATATTACTATTATTATTAGACAAATAAATTCAGTTAAGCAGGTAAATCTTACTAGTAGTAGTAGTAGAAGTAAATTCCGATTTCCTAGGTGTTTTAATTATATCTAGTAAGTGTAGAAATTCTGTCAAACAGGTGAATCTCAAACCCTCTACATCAGCCACAGGGGAAACATGCACTTGCTGCAATAAAAGGAAAGAGCCATGGCATAAATGAGGCGCTTTCCAGTTGGGAAGACAGTAAGGAAGAGATTAGTTGACTCCCCACCAGGATGCTGTGTTGTGTTGTGTATGTGTTGAAGACTCACACTTTCTTCATGCTCTTCCTGGCCTGCCCAGTGGTGTGCCACAGACAGGGAGTCACTATCTGCACCACTGGCTTGAAGTCTTTTAACACAAAAGCAGTGTATAACCTACCTGTGTGTCCCAGACCAGAACAGGTAGCCACAATTGCCAAGTTACCAAATACCAAAAAAGAGCTTTTGAATGTCAAGTGCAAGCGATCATTTAAACATGAGGGAGTGTGTGTGAGTAGCAAATGGGTGCAGGTGTGTTTATATCTGCTTCTCCAAACTTCACATAAAATACCCCGTGATTTAGTGGGTTTGCAATACCAAAAGTCTCTGTCCTTTATATAAATATAGGTTAGAGGCACAGTGTTTGTATTGTAACGGGGTGAAGAATCACACAAGGAAATCTCAATCAATACCCCAGAGGGTGGATTTATTGGTGTGGTGGGTGATAGGGAAAAAGGTCCAGGTAGGTGCTCCGGTGCCGTGAGTGCTCTCTTCCGTCTTCCCAGTGCAGAGGGTCCGAGCAGTGCACCTGTGGGGCTGGTCGGTCACACGCTGCTGTCTGTGTTAGAAATTAGAGGGAGCGTTAGTGCTCAGTCTCATGGAGAAGTCTCTCAGATTGCAGGGCTTGAGTGGCTTATGTGGCCGCCGCCTGATGAGCTGCAGCTGTGACCGATCAGCCTGTGATGAGGACGGCCAGGTGCTCCTTGCTCGTTTCCAGGGCGACGCTGATGAAGCTTCGGGATGCTTGTCACACTCCCCCCCCCCCAAGCGACCAGATAGGCAGCGGCGTAGGCCTGATGGGGCCGCAACAGGATGTCCATCATCCGCTGGAACGTGGCGGGTGCCCCGTGGAGGCCAAAGGGAAGGGCCCGGTACTGCCAGTGGCCACTAGGGGTAGAAAAAGCAGTCTTAGGTTTAGCGTTCTCAGAGAGGGGTACCTGCCAATAGCCTTTGGTGAGGTCCAGCGTTGAGATATACCGGGCCCTTCCCAGCCGGTCCAACAGCTCATCCACCCGAGGCATGGGGTATTCGTCGAACTCGTTGAGGCGGCGGAAGTCATTGCAGAAACGGAGGGTGCCGTCCGGTTTCGGGACCATCACGATTGGGCTGGACCACAGGCTGCGTGATGGTTCTATCACCCCCAACTTCAGCATTTGTTGGATTTCCTCCTCAATAGCTCGCCGACGAGCCTCAGGGACACGGTAGGGCCGTTGCCTGACGACGACCCCTGGCGGTGTCCGGATGTCGTGCTGCAGGACGTTGGTCTGCCCGGGAAGAGAGGAGAACACATCCGAGAACTGACCGACCAGGTGCTGCAGCTCCCTCTTCTGGGCAGCCGAGAGGTGGGGGTTGACGTCAACAACCACGGGATCAGAGAAGGCGAGGGCCACGAGCTGGTCTCTAGTCCCAACCCACTTCTTCAGAAGGTTGATGTGGTAGAGCTGCTAGGCTCTCCTCCTTCCTGGCTGACGCACACGGTAAGTCACCGGCCCAATCTTCTCCAGCACCGTATAGGGACCCTGCCAGGTGGCCAGGAATTTGCACACTGCGTTGGGGACTAGGACCATGACTCGGTCTCCGGGCTGGAACTCCCATGGTTGGGCTGCCCGGTTATAGTAGCGCTGTTGGGCCTGCTGCGCCTTCGTCAGGTGCTCCCGGACTAATGGCATGACCCGGTCGATCCTTTCCCTCGTCTGTTTTACATGCTCGATTACAGAGCGATGGGCCGCCGGCTGCTGCTCCCAGGCTTCCTTCGCCACATCCAGGAGGCTGCAGGGTTGCCGGCCAAAGAGGAGCTCGAAGGGGGTGAAGCCAGTTGAGGCCTGCGGAACTTCGCGGATACCGAAAAGGACATAGGGGAGCATCAGGTCCCAGTCGCGTTTATCCTCCGCGACCACCCATCTCAACATCTGCTTGAGCGTTTGATTGAAGCGTTCGACCAGTCCGTCGGTCTGGGGATGGTAGACAGTGGTCCTCAACTGCTTCACCCGCAACAGCCGGCAGAGGTCAGCCATCAGCCGGGACATAAAGGGGGTACCCTGGTTGGTCAGGATCTCTGGGGGGGGGTGGGTTTGGGGGGTTTTTTTTTGGGTGGGGGGGGGGGGGATGATGCCAACTCGGCTGGAGAGCAGGAAGAGTTCCTGGGCAATGGCTTTGGCTTTGGCTTTTCGGAGGGGAACTGCCTCGGGGTACCGGGTGGCATATTCGACAATCACCAGGATGTGTTCATGTCCCCGGGCAGACTTAGGCCACGGCCCCACAAGGTGCTCGAAGGGCACCTCGATGATGGGCAGCGGTATCAGCGGACTGGGGGGAGGCGTCCTGGGTTACGTCACCTGGCAGGTCGGGCAGGCTTGGCAGAACCACTTCACTTCGGCCTCCAAGCCCGGCCAGTGGAAGCGGTCGCGGATCCGTTAGATGGTGTTCCCGGCTCCGAGATGCCCTACCAAGGGATGGGAGTGGGCCAGCTCAAGTACGGTCTCCGTTTTTGTGCGTGGCACCACCAGCAATAATTTTTCCTCCCCCCTTCACTGTGTGACACAGTAGAGCAGGCCATTTTGCACGACGAAATGCGGGAGAGGGTAGGGACCAGGCTGAACCTTCTTGCCTTCAATGACCCGGACCTGGGTCCAGCCATGCTTCAGCCTGTCGTCCTCCCGTTGTTCCTTCCCAAATGAGCCCCCTCCCGTCACCTGTTTGAACACATCATAGAAGAGATTAGGATTTTGGGAGGGGGACTCACCTTCTCTCCCGCTATCCGAGGAGGCAGAAGCACTGGCCTCCTCCTTCGGCGGCCCCCTCCTGGGCTGGCAGGATGCGTAGCCATGGCCAGCAGGAGGGAACTTGCGTGTTTCCCCGTGACCAGGTTATGGGGAGGAAGGCTTTATACTCTGTTCGGGGCCGAAAATATGCGACTGGACCAGAGTGACCGCACTGCCCGAGTCCAGGATGACCCGGAACGGCTTTCCATTAACTTTCACTTCCACCTTTGGAGCTCCAACCAGCAGGTCGCGGTGCACAATGCAGCCTGTCAGCCAGGTCCGTGCGGGGACTTCCATTGGCATGGGCTCATCCCGCGGAGAGGGAGCAGCCGGCAGCTCCGGCGCGCGTCGCTCCTGGACCATCCTCCGGGGAAATGGCGGCGCTCGCTCCCCAGCATCCCGGTGTTGGGCCGCATCCGCCAGCTCGACAGCCTCCACCAGCTCCGAGGTGGTGGTTGGGTTCCTCATCCCAACTGCCTGTCGGTGAGATCGGGGAAGGGCTCGGAGAAGACGGTCGATCACCACGCGCTCTGCCACCTGTCCAGCCGATGGAGCCCCCTCCAGCAGCCAGTGCTGCGCGAGTCATGTGAGTTCGGCGGCCTGGGCACGGGCCGGCAGACGGGGTTTATACTCCCACTCGTGGAAGTGCTGGACGGCACAGATAGGGATAACCCCAGGCGGGCTAGGATTTCCTTCTTGACCTCCTGATATTGCTCAGCGGAGGCGGCGGGAAGAGCGAAGTATGCACGCTGAGCTTCGCCCGTCAGCAGGGGAGCCAGCACCCGTGCCCAGTCGTCCCTATGCCATCCTTCCGTGGTGGCCGTCGCTTCGAACATTTGTAAGAAGGCTTCTACGTCATCATGAGGAGTCAGCTTGGGTAGCAGCTTCGCGGCCTGTACTCAGGGGTCCGGCTGCGGAATGCGTTGAGCAGCGGCGGCTCGCAGGGCCGCGAGCTCCTGCTCTGTCTTCCCTTGACGGGTGGCGAGGTGCTCAACGATCCCTCCTGTGGGACTGGTCGGTCACACGCTGCTGTCTGTGGGAGAAATCAGAGGGCGAGTTAGTGCTCAGTCTCATGGAGAAGTCTACCAGATGGCAGGACTTGCGTGGCTTATGTGGCCGCCGCCTGATGAGCTGCAGCTATGACCGATCAGCCTGTGATGAGGACGGCCAGGTGCCCCTCGCTCGTTTCCAGGGCGACGCTGATGCAGCTTCGGAACGCTCGTCACAGTATGTTCAACACTCAGCGGGTGAATATCGTAAATTTGAGTCTCTGCATTGGCACAATCAGGCATGTGTAGCGGATCAGCTCATGGAAAATATGAATAATTAACCATAACTAGTTATAATTAACTATTCATATTTTAGATCCACTGTAGATATTTAGCTGACCACTCAGGGTCAACCGTCTTGTCAATTCTAAGAACGTTAATTTCCTGGTTAAAGGAAATAACTTTCTTACTGTACAATTCTATAAGTTTGTAACGTAAATCCGCATGATTATTGACTCCGGTTATGAGTAAACAATGAACACGTCAAGTGTGATACAAGTAAGGTTTTATTAACTACATAAACACATAAACTAGTCTAACATACACATAAACCATAAGCGGTCTAACATACACATACCACAACACACACACACTACAGTTGGTATAGGAAAGGGGTTTAAAGTTAACTCAGCATAGAAAGAGCATAAAGAATGGATTTATGGAACACTTTGCATATTCAGCAGATCTATACCTGAGGGAAGCGTCAGATTCTTAGTTTAAACACACCTTTGTAAAAAGGTGCAAATGTTACTTAATGTATCAATTAATAAGACTTAGTTTGATACTTAGCGAGTCTCGGCGTTCTGAAAGAGATTCCTGATGCAAATCCTAAAGCTTCCCGTAGATCTTTGCTGAATCCGGGTCGATGAGAAGAACCAGTTTGAGTCAGTGTCACTTGATGAATGGGAAGGACTAGGCCGAAGAAAAGGCCTGGCACAGATGCTTTGGTATCCTGAATCGTTTTTCTCACATCTTCATCTTTGCTTAAGACCGAACCACCGACTGGGGCGGGTCCCTGGAACCGGGCCTTTAAGGTCGGAGAAGATCTCCGCCTTTCAAGATGGGCTTGTCCTATGAGCAAAATGGAATTTCCGAGCGGTAGGTGGCAATTGCTGGAGGGTTTACGCCCCTTTGTCTCTAAGCATGGTAATTTGCAAATGGACTTAAATCGAAATTATTAACGATTCTCAGGGCCCTAATATATATTGCATATGTACCAACATATAATAAACACGCTTGTTTCGATCATAAGAAGGCAAAGTCATAGATACTAAACAAGGTAAGATTACATATAGTGAATGAGTGGTTTATCATAAGCATGAATAAAAATAGTCTATAATACAAAAGATTAAATACAACACAGCAATAATATAAACAATGGCCTGAAGAAAATGTGTGTTCAATCAAAGAAAGGTTTTCCTATTAATTAATTAGTAGGGAAAAAGTCAATTTTTCCTGTGCATTTGTGCCCCTTGTTTCTGGAGAATGCAGCTGAGAGTCTGCTCGCATTCCACAAGTTTGTAAATGTATCGGGTTACCATGAAACAAGGGTCTTGTTCGGCGTCCTGGGGTGTTACAAAGTATTGTGAAATCTAGCTAACAAAATATATATTGTGTGTTTGAGTGGTCCAGACGCTACAAATTCCCCCCTTTCGAACGTTGTTGTCCATAGAATAGACAACAACGAGCGATGTCAAGGTGCAGAACAATAGAACACACACCTGCCACTCACGGCTGGGAGACAGTGGTGGCTTTTTGGCTGTTGGTGCCGTGAATCGCCCGCCCATGCCCCCCCTGTCAGGTGGTGTGTTTTCTTGTGATGTGGTGATGTAGGCTGTAGCAAGGTGTGGGTCCTCGAGCTTATGCAGCAGGTGTCGAGGCTGTGTCACCTGTTATCCTGAAGTGAGTTAGTCCGGGTAGGTGTTTTTGTTGATGTTGTTAGCCAGTAGGCTATCTGTGGTACCCATGATGTGGGACAGCTGGGTTAGACTCTCACTGGTGAGAGTGCAGGTGGTTCCAGGGATTGCCGGGAACTGTTATGGAGATTCTATCGTGTGTAGAGAATTTCTGACTGACCTAGTGATGATGGCAGGAAAGCGGCAGGTGGTTGTGAGCTCTCTGCTTTGCTCAACGCCACAAGAAATCCGATGTTTGCGGTGTCGCTTGACTCTTGTGACGGCACCGACTTGAGCTTGCCTGAGTAGTGTTGGTAGAGCTTTCGCTGTTGGGAATGTGGGCCCGCTGCTCAATCCAACGATGTCTGGCTGCTTCTAGGGGTGTCGAACGGTTTCAAGGGATACTCCTCCCTTGGAGGGGCCTGATACTGTGTTGCAGCAGGCAAGGAGTCAGAGGTTTGGCCTTCTCAATACTCCTTAGTTGAGTTTTGTTAAAGGAGCTCTTTTGCGAGTGTCAGCAGATCCTGTAACCCAGAGGTAGGCGTGTCAAGCTGTCCTTGTGTAGCCTCCGTTCAACACCTGTGTGAAGGGTGTGGAGGAGGACTGGTGTTGGACATACCGTGGTGTTTGCAGGATGACGACGCCTTTTCCCAGTGGTTGGTCTGGAACCTGGGTCTGTTGCTATGGTGATGGCTCTGTCCTCTTCTGGTTAGGGGCTTTCTGTAGAAGGGTTTTGTGGCAATGCTGGGTGCCTTCTGGTGTCCGCTTTGGATTCTGAGTTGTGAAGTGCAGAATCAGTGGGGTTTGACAAACACCTTTAGTGGAGGCCTTGTGCTTGTTAAAGGCCTTCTGTGTCAGGTTACGCAGCTGTTGATTAGGCATTGTGCGGCAGGCCCTAATGCCTAGATGACTTCTTGCAGCTGGGGTCCTCCGCCATCCCAGGGTAATCGTGAGCTTGGAGTAAGTTTGTCAAAGTCTGTGGTAGTAAGCATGGGAGTTTCACGCCGGCCCTGCTTGGTGTCTGGGGCAGTGATCAGTCCGTGTTCAGACTCTGGGTCTGAGAGTATTTAGGTTGCCAGGTGTGTTGTCTCTGGCCAGCTCGTTGGGGTTTGTGGGGTCACACGGTGTGTGTCTGCAGTGACGCCCTGGAAAGGTCCCTGCCCCACCCCCTAGTGGCTGCTGGTTGGTGACGTGTGAAAAGTGGGCTCTCGCCCCCCCCCGCGCAGATTCGGACTCTTGGCTGAGGGGGTGGGCCTGCTGGCCAGGGGAAGTTCTGTTTCGTGTTTTCCCTATCTGTTCGCCTTGTGGTCTGCAAGCATATTTCAGTTCATTTGTGACACTGAATTCACCTCGTTGCGTTGCTTCGGTTCGCCTGAAATTTTTTTTTTTTTTTGTTGCAGCTGCAGAGATTTTCAGGGAGCTGACTTGTGAAGTGTCAAGCAGAAGGCTTTGGCTCCCTTTCACCCCTTTCGTAGCTGTGCACAGGCGTGGAGGGCTTGAACTGCTGGCGACCGATATTCAGCCGGCTGTCTTTGCTTAAGTCTATGCGCAGTCGGTAAGACTGTTTAAATTCTTTATGAACCATGTCAAGCTCCTCTTCAATTGCTGAGTCAGGGTTTGGACCTCAGCTCTGTCTGTATGCAGGTGGCCTTGTAAGGCCTAAGATGTGGTGTCTCTCTCATTTAGTTCCACATATGTTGTTTTAAGAGTGACTTTGTGTGAAACAGTTCTCTTTTCAAGTCCTGTGTGATGGCTTTTTCCAGCGGCGCTGGGTATCCAGCAGCTGTTAGAGCCTCCTGAAAACTGGTGATTTCCTTCTGTCGCACCACTCTGTGAGGTTCTTTGCATCCGTTCTGTGCTTACTCTCGTTGAGCAGGTGTCAGTTCTCTGCAGAATTCTGTGACTTGCAGTTTCAGCTCATATACCTACTGTCTGAGGCCCTTGAGGGTGTGGGCCGAGGAGAGGATGATGCTGGTCAAGTGTTCGCTTATGTCGCAGTCTCGCTGTTCCTTTCTTTGCCATGGCAGGTCGTTGGCTGCTTTGAGCTGAATGATGTCCATTACAGTGCTCTACTGAGTGTCCAGGTGGTCCTGGTGAGCTGCCAGGGCTGGATGTCTGTGGAATGTCTGAAACATACTGGCACACTTGTGGTAACACCAGAGAGAGAGAGACACAAGGAAAATGCAGGTACGTACAGAGGTGTTAAAATATCTCTAAGGGGAACGGCTGTGTAGACCGTGTAAGGTATGACTAGCTGGTGGGAGGCAGCTAGTGAGGTAGGGTGCTATGATTTTGTGTTCGTGAACACAAAGGGAGAGTTTGAGTAACTTTGTTGAGGGGCCGTAAGCAGGGGTCAGCTGATGACCGGGCTATACTACTGATGGTTCACGGGTTTGGTCACTATGACGAAACTGAAATAAAATAAGATGAACTCAAAAAAAAAAAAGGAACATTTTTACCTATTTTAGTTTTGTTTCTAAGAGATATGGCTAAGCAGGTTTCACTTGTGTGTGATGCTGCAATAGACTTCATAACACTAGGGTTAGGCTGTTAGCTAAACTAGCAGGGACCAACCAAATACCTCGTCAAAAGAAAAAGAAAAAAACAGTGGGAATTGTTTCTAGTTTTAAGTTAGCCTACATTGTGGGGCATGGTAGCTGCCCTTCAACGTATTAGGCCTGGCACTGAGGCGTGAGGAGAAGTAGAGAGGAAACAGGGATTATGCTACTAATAACCTGTATAACTCGCTAAGGAAACAACAGTTGCTCGAACTACTGTAATCCTATCCAAAAACGACGATGGTGATGGTGAAATAACTAAAATAAGGTAAAAGTAAAAACAAAACAAAAAAAAATTAAATAAATAAAAATAAAAAAGGGGTCCTAAGAGCTGTAGGAAATTAAAAAAGGAAAGTAAAATAAAAATAAAAATGATAAAATAAAATAAAAAATTACAAAATTAAATAAAAATTGATTTAATTAATTAAATCTCAAATTTAACAAAAATCAATTTAGCTGAATTGGTACATTTGTGCTAAACAAATGTAAATAAATGCAATAAAATTAAAAAGAGGTAGAATAAAGTCAAAACAAAAATAAAGAGAGAGAGGGAGAGAGAGAGGGAGAGAGAGGTGTGGTTAGAAAGTTACACTTTACACTTTTACATCTAAGTGTTAGTCAGATGCTAACAGCTAGCAGTTGAAGTAAAGGGCTTAGATTAAGAGTTAGCGTTAGTTACACGCAATGCTTTGTTTACGCACGGGTCTGTGAAGTGAATGCTGTTGTCAGATTAACCGGAAGAGTCTGCTCACACTTCCGGGGTCACGTGTTGCTAGGAGACCAATGCAAGCTCACAACAGGTGCAGGTGGAGCAGACTTGCACTGCTGTGAGCATGCATGGGAAACTCATGCATGTCCCGTACAAATTCATTCATTACTCAAAACAGCACATTCACTTCACAGGCAATGGTGGATTCGTAGTTAGCTACGCTAGAATAACACCATTAATTTTACGTAAATGTTTCAAATGAGCGAGTCATAATGAAATCAATGAACGTAACACCCCCCCCCCCCCCCATAATAAGGCGTTAATTATGAAATGAGGAGTATAGCTCAGATCACCTACAACAGTGCTGAAAAAGGGGATTTCTTCAACCAAGATCAGACCGATTTATTCTGGTAACATTTATATGAGCTGCTAATCCCGAGACTTCGTCGTCAGAAAATAGACTTGTGCCCTACTAACACAGAAATTAGGATTTCTTCGCTAAAATCAGGTTAGTTTCTTATCGTACGATTTAAAAACATTATAGCACTGAAACTTTCTAATACCTGTAGGAAGGCACCTTCAAGCTATAGTTTTATCTGATTATATTCAGAACCTGGTGCGCGCATGTATAAAAGTTACGTAAATGTTTCACATGAGTGGTCGATATGAATACAATGATACATAAAACATAATAAGGCCTTAAATCAGTGAAATGAGGAGCATCGCTCAGATCACCTACACAGTACTGAAGAAGGGGATTTCTTCGCCCAAGATCAGACCGAGTCATTCTGGTACCAGTTATATGAGCTGCTAATCTGAGATTTCGTCGTCAGAAAATAGACTAGTGCTCTACTAACACAGAAATTAGGATTTCTTCGCTAAGTCAGGTTAGTTTCTTATCGTACGATTTAAACACATTATAGCACTGAAAATTCTCTACTGCTTGTAGGAAGGCACATTCAAACTATAATTTATCTGGTTTTGATCAGGAAATGGTATGCGCATGGAGAAGAAGTTACTAAACTTATGAGACAGACACATAAGATTGATTACGGGGTCTGCTTGCAAGCAATGTTTAAAACGGCTCCACCGTTCTAAATTACTGCTCGTACTGCCTAAAGGAGGAAACTATTGTTTCCCAGCAATGTGAATGCCGGGATTTTCCTGGCTAGCTTGTCAAAATTTCTGGGGGTCACATCATGCGCTGCTACGGGGATGCTTGGAAGTATTACAGTTCTGTTCTGTTAGTTGTTAAGCAGAAAGTGTTGGCTCCCCCCTTTGTAGCTTGGTGCACCTAAGGGAGTTTGCACTGCTGACTGAGGATGCAGGAGTAGGGTGTCTCTCCCACTGCGGCTCTTTTCGCCGCCTGTAGGAGTCCCTGAGTTCTCTTCGGAACATGTCAAGTTTGTCTTGAGTGTTGTTCAGCTGCTGGATCAGAGTCTCAATTCTGGCAACTTTGTCTAAGAGATCAGAATTTGCTGCTTTAATAGTAATTCTGTGTGGGATGTTTCCTTTCCAGGTCCTTTCTGGCTACCTTTTCCAGGTGATCTTGCTGTTCAGCAGCTGTCAGAGCCTTTTAAATCTATTGATTTCCTCCTGTAGCTCCATTTTGCTGGGATCCTTGTGGGCTACCGCTGTGATCTGATGCTTGAGATCATTTACCTCCTGTTCAGACATGAGGGTTGCTGGCCTGACCTTGGCGACTTTTTGATAACGTACGGTCAAACAAGGAACTCCTCGCCTGAAGTCCTGAGTCTGAGGGCCCACTCATGGGTCTGAAGACATTCGGGTCTATTCTATCACCAGTCGTTCATACCTCGTGCTACCCCAGTTCTTGCCTTTCGTGCTCAGTCTGAGCCCCTTGTGGGCAGGCCCCGCCCGCCCATGGGACGCAATTACGGTGCCTTGACCCCGCTGTTCGTCCTCCCACACCATTTTTTCGACTGACTCTGCCCTCCTTAGCCGTCTGCATTCCTGGGCCGTTAGGTCTGAGCATCTGCCACCGTTTCCGAAACACGGGTGTGAGCAGTAAGGGACTGAGAAGAGAAGGACTACTACAAGATCAAAACAGAGGGTGAATGCTAAAATAGTTTTGGGTCAGCATATGTTTTGCTGAAAGGGCGTAAACAGGATTTTGATTGATAACTTAAGACTACTGTCAAATTATTGTAAAATTATCACTCAGAATTTACTGACGATTCCCCAAACAGGCTCAATCTCTGAGGTATGAAGGAGAAAAGAGAAAAGCAGAAGGAAAAGGAGAGCATTTATTATTCAGGATCTATGCTGATATTTTTGGAAATAAACAATCAAAAATAGACAATGTCTATGGTTCCTTCTGAGGTTCAGAGAGAATCAAGGGAGGCATAAATGTACATGGATTTTAAAATTAGGCTGGAATGATATACAAAACAAGGGAATCATTCTGGTTAGGAAACAAATAGCAGCTTTTGATTAGTGTGTTACTAAAAAAGCATCAAACCTTACTGCGTCTTCTCTAGATAGACAGTTATGATGTAATTAAATTTAGATTTAATTACATTTTAACTAAGCAATAGCATTCAGGAAGGAGACATCTAGATAGGTAAATTCGCTGAGACGAATTGAAGATGGAGAAACATAGAAAAAGAAGAAAAAGAAAGAAAAGAAAGGGGAAAATCAGAAACCAGGGATTAGGTTAAATTCAAATTGCTTCACACTGCACACACACATCTGTATTTAAAAACTTCACATAAAGAGTGTTAACCCCTAATTGATAAAGCTATTTGGTAGCTTAGCCTAAAATGAAACTAGGCTAAGTCGTGTTAGCTTAGCTGATTCAAGAGTTTGTTACAAACATGGCGTGTTGTGCTATGCGACGTTAGCACTTCCTGTGACAAGTTGTTGTCACGGTAACTAATGCATGCCAGTGTAATTAACGCAGTTTTAATGTCTGTCTATGTTAAACAGTTATAGTTTTAGAACGTGGTGCTTTCAGTCTTCAAGACTTGTTGCATTACCTAAGAATTTCGGTGAGTGCTTCTCTAATGCAACACTAAACTTCTTGCACTTGTTTAAAGAATTACAAAACGGTTTTACTGTAAGTTAAAGCCGGTTTAAACATGTATGTAGTTATGTGTGCCTCACACATGCATACTAAGGTACAGTATTACACTTTTAATTTCACTCAGCGAGTGAAACACATTAATGACCACCAGGTTGCTCGGCTTATTTATATACAGTCAAAGTGTAGATGAATTGCTTCTATCTAATTATAAACTATAAGGCCTTTATGCTGAAGAAAGGGGAGCAGCGCTCACATCTACATTGATATAACTGTACTGAGATTTCTTCTTCAAGGAAACAATTTAAACAATACTGCAATTTTGGGATTTCTTCACTAAAACAGATTAATACATTAATGGCACAGTTTGGACATGCCGCTGAGCTGAGAATCAGACTTACGCTTTGTCAAGACAGATTTATGCTTTAATACTGAAATTAGGTTTCTTTGCTAAAATCAGATTAACATTACACCGATGCCATTAAGCATGAAAAACATAAAGACTCTCACAATTATAATAACAGTACCAATTCAAACCCCCACTTTAACTGCATCTAAACAAGCCAGCAAACAGGGACACAACAGGACATCTCAAGTCACGCCCTATTTTAACCTGGGCTATCAAGCACACACTTTTAAGTTGCCAGTGTTTAAACTCATAACTTGCGTTTTATCATGCCCGCATTCTCTCCACCAATCTGTAGCGAAATAATTGCGCACAAAAGGAAATATGAATAATTAACCATAACTAATTATGATTAACTATTCATATTTTAGATCCACTGTAGATATTTAGCTGACCACTCAGGGTCAACCGTCTTGGCAATTCTAAGAACGTTAATTTCCTGGAAATAACTTTCTTACTGTACAATTCTATAAGCTTGTAAAGTAAATCTGCATGATTATTGACTCCGGTTATGAGTAAACAATGAACACGTCAAGTGTGATACAAGTAAGGTTTTATTAACTACATAAACACTTAAACTAGTCTAACATAATACATAAACACATTAAGAACGGCTAACCATACAATAAACACACACACACACATACAGTTGGATATAGGAAAGGGTTAAAGTTATCAGCCATAGATAGAGGCATAAAGAATGGATTTTATGGCACACTTTGCATGTATATTCAACAGATCTAAAACCTGAGGGAAAATGTCAGATTCTTAGTTCAAACACACCTTTGTAAAAAGGTGTAACTGATACTTAATGTATCAATTAATAAGACTAAGTTTGATACTTAGCGAGTCTCGGCGGTCTGAAAGAGATTCCTGATGCAAATCTTAAAGCTTCCCGTAGATCTTTGCTGAATTCGGGTCGATGAAAAGAACCAGTTTGAGTCAGTGTCACTTGATGAATGGAAAGGACTAGGCCGAAGAAAAGGCATGGCACAGATGCTTTGGTATCCTGAAACGTTTTTCTCACATCTTCATCTTTGCTTAAGACCGAACCACCGACTGGGGCAGGTCCCTGGAGCCGGGCCTTTAAGGTCGGAGAAGATCTCCGCCTTTCAAGATGGGCTTGTCCAATGAGCAAAATGGAATTTCCGAGCGGGAGGTGGCAATTGCTGGAGGGTTTACGACCCTTTGTTCTCTAAGCATGGTAATTTGCAAATGGACTTAAATCGAAATTATTAACGCTTCTCAGGGCCCTAATATATATTGCCAATGTACCAACATATAATATACACTCTCAATTAGATCATAAGAAGACGAATTCATAGATACTAAACAAGGTAAAGTTACTTATATGAATGAGTGGTTTATCATAAGCATGAATAAAAATAGTCTATAATACAACAGATTAAATACAACACAGCAATAATATACACAATGGCCTGAAGAAAATGGGTGTTCATTCAAAGAAGGTTTTCCTATGAATTAATTAGTAGAAAAGTCAATTTCTCCTGTGCATTTGTGCCCCTTGTTTCTGGAGAAAGCAGAATTAGAGCCGGCTCGCATTCCACAAGGTTGTAAATGTATCGGGTTACCATGAAACCAGGGTCTTGTTCGGCGTCCTGGGGTGTTACAAAGTATTTGTGAAATCTAGCTAACAAAATATATATTGTGTGTTGGAGTGGTCAAGACGCTACACATGTGTAAAATCAAATCCTTCCCCTTTCACATCTTACATTTTTTGTTAGTGTTGAAGGTCTATTGACTTCATCCTGAAAAAAGCTGAGCACTCACATTGATTTAACTCCTCCTAAAAAGCAAGCTCTGGAAATGAATCCTTAGAGGCCATAAGTGGGGTATAAATTTTTACACCCTCTGTCTTACATCACTGGCTGATCCATAATGATGGTTTCTGTCAGCCACTATGCGACGAGGGACATAGGGGAGTGAAAGATTATTAGATGTGCTTGTAAAGACTTCATGTTTGCTGGGAATGTAAACTAGACATTGACTTTGAGGCAATAGATTGTGATCGGTGGCCCTTCATGATTGCTAGAGTAGATATTGATTGAATTGATTTAGACATGCATCGATTTTAAACCCTGCTAGGGAGATGGAATGAATATCGAGGAGGCTGACCGAGTTAGAAAAGGAACTAATAATGCGTTTGCCAAAAACACTTCCATCTCAAAATATGTAAATTGATTTAGACAGCAATATAATATTTACAGACATGTGTTAGTGAGATGTGGTAAACTGGCTTGCATTTAATCCAGCATTCCTTCTACATTACAATGCATTTGTGGATGTAGACACATCCATGTTGTCCACACACTTAGAAGGGACTTTTGGTGAATTATGAACTCCTATAATAATACTTCATAAAGTTTAAGTAGCCTGGGGACCATATTACACACAAGTCGAGCTGCTTCTCATGTTCCATACAGCCATAAATCCAAATATATCTGGATATAAGTCTTTAATTTTATTGTTCCATCATCATCTGTGTTTGCTAGCTGTGGTTTGGCCTCCTCCCCGGGCTTTAGCTTCCTATAAGTAGCTGGAGCAGGTCAGATTAATGATGAATCACCTCCTTACTAGTAATCAATCAGGTGGGATTTCTTGAGCCTCTGCGGGATTTCTCATCTCTTAAAGCATTCAGGCCAGCTTCAGCCTACAGGACCACAGCTGTCTCTGCTGACTTGCTGGCAGCCTTTCTTAAAGGGAAATATACCTAATGTAATGAACTATAGAATAGTTTTTTTTTGGTTTTGTGCACTTTGATTTGCTTTTGCTAATTATTATTATTATTATTATTTATGAGTATGGTGGGCAATATTCAGAATTTAAGAAATGACACATTTTCAGTTTATGAATATACATTTGAATTGAACTGGCTACAGGAGGATGTGATGGCTTCAGGTGCACCTGGGAAACTTGTATCTCAGAGTCAGGCATTCATTATTATGACATGTTATTATTACGATACACACAGAATCGTAACACAGAAGGAGCTTAAACAAAACAAAGAATTCGATTTTGAGACAAATAACTAAATCGAAGTTAAAATTTGTTTTTTTGTTTTTTTCATACAGTTTCATAGTTTTTTTTTTTTTTTTCAAAAACTCACATTCAAATGTGCTTGACAAAAACTTTGCTGCAGTTAATTGTTAGGAGTTATATTTCCGTACATTAAAATTTACACTTTATTTCGATAGTCCACTTTAGACATTCTACTAAGTAACTTTGCAACTACATGATAACTAACAATCATTAATATGCAACTACATGCCAGCTAACTCTTATTAGTAGAGTATTCACAAGTTCATGCTTGATCAGATGGAGTAAAAGAGTATTTGGCTTCCTGCCCGAGAGAAGGCTCCAAGCTCAGATTTAGGCCCGAACCCAGAGTATATGTAGTTGCGAAGTTACTAGTTATAGTTAGCAGAATGTCTAAAGTGGACTATCAAAATAAAGTGTTAACAATCATGTATATAATATGACTGCTCTTTCAGGCACACAACAGAATACAATGCCAGAAACAATGATGATTTTAAGAGCTCTGCTTGAGGTTTTTCACTCTGTGTTGTCACTCAGCACACTCAGGCTTAATGGAAAACGGTCCATGTTGAGCCACAGACCTTTTGACTCATGCTAGTTCAGAATCACACATTATATGTACCTCTCACAGCGGAATACAGCTGAATATAGTGTATGAAATGGTCAGAACAAAATTCTTAGTTTTTGTGCTGAATATGGTTCCTTCTGTTCAAAGTTAGATCACACTGAGCTGCAGTATGGGGAAGCTTACTTGTTTAACCCGAGAATAACTGTTTCACTATGAGAGCACACATTCCCCCCCACATGCTACCGCTGCCCTTACAGTATCAGTCACGCCTGGAGAACTCCTGCCAAGCACTCTGTAGAGTGTGCAAACCACACACATCCACGCAGACAGAAGCACTGAAATAAAGCAACTCATGCTGGGTACTGTTATGCACTTCTCTACAAATATAAACCCATACTGAGTCATAGGGCCTCAACTCCTACTGCAAACCGATATTAGACAATCAATAAAATATGAGCCAACATTTTTCCCAACCTGGTTACTGTTATTACTGTATATAGTTCACTGAAATCAGCATTTTCAAAGACTATTTGTTATTTATCAGTTATTTTTAGATATTCAAGGCAAATTAGCAGTGGCCTTCAGAAGACAATTCTACTTTTTGCCCAGAAAACACCGGAATTATCTCACAATACAACAAAACTACAACATAGGGTCACTGGAAAAGCCTCTACTACATACATATTTGTAAAACTGCAAAAATGTACATTAAATTCACTGCAGTTTCCAACTGAAAGTGGCAGTGCATCAACTTTTATTTCTGATCACACAAATTATTATTACAGGGGCAGATTATTTGTCTGGTTCCTTGCACAATTCTATGTTATCACCTCAGAAAAAAAAATGTTTGCCATAGTGCATGCATTGTAAAGTAATAATTTTTTGACACTTGCATCACATAATCAACTCATTTGTATGGCTTTTCTAACATAGTAAACTTGCTTGGTAGCTCACCTGGTACATTGCACTTGTGATGCGAAGTACTTGGGTACGAGTCCTATGAAGCATGAATCAGGATGAAGAAGTTTCAGCAAATCGTCCCAGATTACGCATGCAACCATGGTTCCCCGAAAGGAACGAGATGCTGTGTCCGAAGACGCTATGGGAACAACCCCAGCATGACCACGCTCTGAATCACATGTGTAATCAGTCCAATGGAAAGGCGAGACATCATGGGCAGGTGACGTCATCAACCAGGAAGCTTAAAAGCACATGCGACGGAGCCAGCATCAGCTTCTAGGAATGAAGCAAGTGCTGGTAGGGATGCCGGAAGTATGGCTTCGAGACGCAGCATCTCGTTCCCTTTCGGGGAACCATGGTTACATGCGTAACCTGGGACGTTCCTCTTCAGGAACTCGAGCTGAGTCCGAAGACGCTATGGGAACGAGATGCCCACGCCACCAGACTGACAAATCCCTGCCTAGTGTATACTAGGATGAGAGAACAGAAGAGCCCGGAGTGGCTCGCATATCAAGGCCATATAACCTCATGAATATTAGGGGCGTGGACCATCCCGCAGCGTTGCAGATGTCCTGCATAGACACACCTGCCAGAAAGGCCTTGGAGGCCGCCATACTTCTCGTAGAATGAGCCTTGACTCCCATCGGTGAGGGGAGATCAGAGGACTCGTAGGCAATGTTAATGGCATCAACTATCCACCTACTGAGGGTCTGCTTTGTAGCAGGAAGACCCCTCTTGGGGGGACCATAGCACACGAGCAGTTGGTCCGCCCTTCTCCACAGGGCAGCTCTGTGGACATAAGTGTTCAGTACTCTGACTGTACAAACAAGATTAAGCTTCTCTTGGCCGGATCCCTAAAGGGAGGAGGACAGAAAGCCTGCAGTATGATAGGCTGTGGCATGACAGAGGGAACTTTGGGGACATATCCTATTCGAGGGTAAATAAATGCTTTGGCCATGCCGGGCGCAAAGTCGAGATGAGAAGTGGCCACTGAAAGGGTCAGGTGATCCCCAACTCTCTTCAGAGAGGAAATAGCAGGAAGAAAGGCAGTCTTAATTGTGAGATGTCGATCAGATACCTCTTCAATGGGCTCGAAAGGAGCTTTACAGAAAGCCTCTAACACCACAACCAAATCCCACGGGGGAACATGGGACCGTACCAGGGGCCTCAGCCTCAGCGCACCGCAGAGGAAACGTGTAACTAGGGGGTGTCTGCCCACTGACTGGCCACCAACCGGGGCGTGGTAGGCCGCAATGGCCGCCACGTAAACTTTTAAGGTGGAGGTGGAGTGGGTCAACCCTGCGGAGAATCGGGCCTGCAGGAGCTCCAGAACTCTACCAATCGGGCAGTTAGCTGGATTGAGCTGGCGGTCTCCGCACCATGAAGTGAAAAGTTTCCACTTCAGGGCATACAGTTTCCTCGTCGAGGGAGCTCTGGATTGGAGGATGGTCTCAACAACCTCAGTTGAGAGACCGGATGCTAGGAGCTGTGCCCCTCAGGGGCCACGCTCACAGTTTCCATAACTCCAGGTGGGGGGATTGCAATTATCGTGCACCCTCCTGTGAGAGGAGATCCCTCCTGACGAGAATCTCCCATGGAGAGCAGTCGAGAAGGGAAATCAGATCCGAGAACCATACTCGGCCCGGCCAGAACGGGGCTACTAGCAGTAGACGGACCCCGTCCCGGCGCACTCTCTCCAGAACTCCCGGGAGCAGAGCGATCGGGGGAAAAGCGTACAGACGAAGCCTCGGCCAAGTCTGCACCATAGCATCCAGTCCCAGAGGAGCTGGGTGAGTCAGAGAGAATCAGAGGGGACATTGCGATGTCGCCTGAGTCGCAAAGAGGTCCACCTGAGCCTGGCCAAAAATTCTCTATATCTGCTTCACCACCTCGGGTTGAAGCATCCATTCCCCGGGCCTCGGCTCCTGTCTCGACAGGATGTCTGCTCCCATTTTGAGATGCCCAGGAATGTGCACTACTCTCAGCGAGAGGAATTTGCCCTGGGATCACACGAGGATCTGGTACAAGGGTCGCGAACGCAGACCTCCCTGGTGGTTGATATAAAGAGATGTAATGTCTGATTACTTTTCTTAGGGAATTAATTATTATTAATTCATTCAGGTTTTGAGAGGACTCGAATCTGAAAATTCGAAGTCAACTTGATTAGAACTGATTTCAAATTTGATATTTTACACCTTATCAACGTTCGTCCAACGAGACGTTAACGTCCGTGTATCTTAACAATTTGAATATTTGTATTTCCCTTGGCCACAGGTCAATACAATATGATAATTTGTAAGATCCTACGAGCTAGGTAACGTGATCTGGGCAAGGTTTAACTTTAAATTCACGACACCAGACAATGATTCTTTATAAATGAAACAAATTTATTGGCTATTCTAGATTACATTAAACTAAGCTAACACACACATACATACAGTTCTGAAGAATGAAAATGATGTTAACGGAGTTGTGAGGAAAGCCCAAAGTTCTCTTACTTGCAACCTGAGAAAATCACAAAGCAGAGGTTTGTCTTACGTTTACTGCTTAAATGGTTCAGCACCTATTTCAGCGGATAGAAGACCTTGTTTGTACTTGCGTTTTTGGGTGACAGCTGAAAAGCTGAGGTTCCTGGTTTGGCTGCTTGAGGGAATTCCGTTGCTGATTGGTTACTGAGATGACGTCAGGATGGCGTCCCTTTGGGGAAGCCCTCCGGAGATTAGTTGGTTTCTTGATGACGCAGAGGCTTGAGCAGTTCTGCTGAAAAGTCTGAGTTTGCAAGACTTTAAGTTTTTCACACAGACACATTTTTCTAGGTTTCAAAACTAACCACTTCTACTTTGTCCAAATACTTCTGCTGTGGTCCACTTGTAATGCAAATCTTCGATTTAATGTTGTGGGTTAAATCAGTGGTTTTGTGCACTAATTCTGTTTTGTTGAAGATGAATTCCTTTGTGTTGTGGGCTAAATCCCATATGTTGTTAGTAAATCCCTTTATATTTGTTATTTTAATAGTGTTGTGTTGCACCTCCACAAGTCTTACTGAAAGAAAGAACAGAAAATTGGCATCATATTCCAGCTAAAAAAAAAGTCTGAGCATGCTCTAACACACCCACTCTATCTCTCTTTTTTGAGCAAGTATATGAACACATTTACACAAATCTGAGACCGAAAGCTTTGGTCTGTGATCTAATTCATGCTGTGAGTTTTGGCCTGAACTGATCCTTTAAGCAAACCAGTGTCTGTTGGTGGGCTGAGGCTCAGGAGGGTGCTGCAGTCGCAAGGAGAGATTAACATGGTGGGCGAAGGTGATGACCTTCCTGTCTGAGTGAGATCTTCCTTGCCACTGATGCCAATTATACCTTCATGCCATCAGATTCACACAGACACCCTCTGAACTGCACCTCTGTCCTGTAATCCAATAGGTCTCTACCATCATCTCAGACACCCCAGACATCCAAGCAATTACCATGGAGTCACTCCTTGTAAGGCGTGTGCTTGTAATCTTCTATTTACATATCACTCTGAAGTCCTGCACCACTTAAAACCTAATTTGTACTCATGCTGATTCAGGTCTTGAGTTAAATGTTCTCTTCTCTTTGAAATCCTGTGGTGGAGACTATTAAACAAGAACACTGGCCCTGCTAATTCGTTGGTAACAGTCATGTCCATGCTCAGAAAACTCAAAGTAGCTTTATATTCCCATTCCCGGAAACACTTAACAACTACAGTTTAAATTGTGAAAAATGGTTATTTTTATCTGAATGTGACAGCATAAAAAATACACTATTACATTGACAGTGACAACTCTGTGAGCTCCGGTTGCCACGTACCAGATTATGTGTACTCTGTAGACGCAGAGTAGTAAATGTAATACTTTCTCTTTGTTAATGTAATAGATCCACCAACAGAGGCATTATGTTTCCTCCCTTTCTGGCGTCTTACTGGAATAGTGAGGGCAGGAGGGGGAGCGGCATCAGATGAAAACCTTTAACACAGAGTGGAATTTTTTTTTATTTATTTTTTTATTGTTGTTTTTGCATCAGCGTGGACTGCAGTTGTGTCAATCAAAGATAATTGGTAATCAGATCCAATTCGAATAATTCAGTTTCTTCGCAATATTCGATTGAATGATTATTTTTCTTTTAAAGGAATACATTTAATTTACTCACCCAAGATGTAGAGGAGTTTTTTTCTTTATCAGAACAGATTTGGCGAAAATTAGCATTACATCACTTTCTCACCAATGGATCCTCTGCATTGCATAGGTGCTATCAGTATGAGAGTCCAAACAGCTGATAAAAGCATCACAAAAATCAACAAGTCGTCGACATCATGACTCCAGTTGATCAATTATTGTCTTAGCAAATCCATCAACTGCTTCCGGCTAAAATATGAGTCCTCTGTCCATAATATGCTTTATGGTAATTGATGGATTGGAGTTGTGTGGATTACTTCTGAATTATTGTGATTTGTGGTGGGAAGGATTGTAATGGCTGAATTTCTCCAAATCTGAAGACACAAACTCATCTACATCTTGAGGGGGAGTAAATTGTTTACACATTGTTGACATTGTTTACACTTGGTTTATGATTAAACTTGAGCACATCAGAGACATCACACAACTTGTGAACGTCAAAGCCATGAAGGATGCTGCCTGTTTTGTTTCCCCCTTTTTTAAAAAGTTAATTTCTCTCATTTTATTTTTTTAAAGGTCTATTCAGTAGTTCTTTAACTTGCATTAGTATCACTGTTCTTACTGTGTACAACTTTTTAATTTAGCACCAAACTTCTGAAAGTAACTTTTAAGCTGATTGTTCTGGGCACTTTTCAGCTTAATTCAACTTTTTAATAAGATTGTCCATATAGAATAAAAAATAATAATAACAGCATTAAAAATAAATTACAAGTAAATAAGGCCTCTTTCAGAGAACAGGGCAATTTGGACCACATAATGCCCTCCACCGCAACACAATGTCTGTCCTGCCTCTTCACTGGGATTTCAGTTTAATTGCTTAATTATAAATAAATGCTTAGTTATAATAAACTCCACTCTGGTGCATCACAGAGTTATCTCAGTGTGCATATCAACTCTGCCACTCATGATATTTTGAAATCTGACTCGAAATCTCCTCAAAAACACATTAGCATGGGTACTCGCTCACTGTCTCTCTCTGTCTGTCTGTCTCTCTGGCTTCTTCCTAGAATGCCCTTTAATTACAGGTTTACATCAGTCCACAAGGTCTATGGGAGCTGAACAGCTGCTCTGCTCAATGGTCCATTTCAAAGCAACGTAGCCTCCTGAAGTACCTGCGTGTGTCAGGCAGATGTTCATTAGCTAGCCAGCCAGCCTTTCATCTCGGCGCTGATAACAATGGGCTGGCACAGTTTCTTGTCCTTTCATGGTGGTGTCTCCTCCATCCTCTACAGCCTCTCCTCCCCCCTTTCCCTTCTCCAACTCTCTGTGCCAGAACAGCCCAAACAATCAAAGTGTCAAAAACTTTCTGAAGTCAGACGAAGGGGCCATTTGACTGTAATAAAGGGCTGGATTGTGCTTACAGTGAATAGAGGAAGAGTATAAGCTCGTACAATACACTAGAGGATCCAGCATGACTTAATGTGTAGTTTGTGTCAATTTTAAGGTGATTTTTTATTATTTTTTTGCATTTGTGTGTTAATTCCATAAAAGCAAGCAGTGACCATTTAAAGGAAACATATACTTGGTGGAAACGCCATCACTGTGTTGAGCCATTCTCATAGAATAAGTTCACAAATGCTTTGCTCACCGGGATCCACTCCTAGCTTGAAATCAATTTTCAAAGAAAGCCCAATGGACTTTAACAAATGGGGCACACTCTCAAATATCCATACAGGTCAAAACATTCACATCCTCACTGGCGTGGCCCTTCTGGAAAATACACGAGAGAGACAGGATAACTTTTTCATATATCGTCTGGCTTAAGATAAAAGGAACAAGATGCCCCTGTGAAAAGCTCAAAACATATATTGATGTGCTGTTTAACATTGCAGGGAATATTATCCAGCATGATGTTATAGAAAGTGCTCATAAAATATAATTAAGTGCTGTAGGAGGGCATTTCAGAGAGAAAGAACAATAACGTCTCTAGGTTACGTATGTAACCATGGTTCCCAGAGGGAACGAGACGCTGCTTCGAGATCGCTTTGGGAATGCCCCTGCGTGACCGTGTTCTGAAGCATGTGTAAAATCAGTCCAATGGAGCAGCGGAGAACACACAATGAAGGGGGATGTGAGCGCCAGGAAGTATAAAGCGCATCAGGCAGAGCGCAAGTTAGCTTCGATGAAGTAGTGCATGGAGGGATGCAGGGTCGGAAAAGAGACGCAGATCTCGTTCCCTCGGGGAACCATGGTTACATATGTAACCTAGAGACGTTCCCCTTCAGGAACTCGAGCTGCGTCGAGATCGCTTTGGGAACGAGAATATCCACTGCACCATACTGCCAAGTCCCTGCCTGTGTGTGTATCTTACGAGCACATCATGAAGAGAGAACTTAGGAACCTGGGGTAGATGCCAGGTCTAGGTCGTAAAAGTGGACAAAAGTGTGTGGAGAGGACAAATGTCCTGCAAGGCCACACCCAAACTGAAAGCCTTGGAGGCTGCCATACTCCTGGTCGAGTGCGCTCTGACCCCCATAGGATACGGGAGGCCAGAGGACTCGTAAGCTAGTGAGATGGCCTCGACCACCCTCCTACTCATAGTCTGCTTGGTCAGAGTTCCTTTCTTGGGCGGACCAAAACAAACAAACAGATGATCTGCCTTACGCCACAGGGCAGCTCCAGGCGGGGTGATAAATTGTGCCCTCTGCCTGTGAGAGGAGGTCCCTCCTGACGAGAATCTCCCATGGAGAGCTACGAGGAGTGAGACCAGATCCGAGAACCATACTCGGCCCGGCCAGAAAGGGGCTACTAGCAACAGACGGACCCCATCACGACGGGGGAAAGTACAGACAAGCCTGGCCAATGGATCTGTTTTTATGGTATGATGGTGGGGAGAACCAGTTTTTCTTTGCGGGCAGTTTGTCGTTTCCTGCGACGCAAATAGATCCACTTCCGCCTGACCAAATTCCCTCCAAATGAGCTCACCACCTCGGGGTGGAGCCTCCATCCCCCAAGCCTCAGCCCCTGTCTCGACAGGATATATGCCCCCTGATTTAGATACCCAGGGAAGTAAACTGCTCTTAGAGAGAGGAGCTTACCCTGAGCCCACAGAAGGATCTAGCGCACCAGCTTGTACAAGGGGCGTGAACGCAGAACACCCTGGTGGTTGATGTAAGAGACCACCGATGTGTTGTCTGTGCGGACAAGCACATGATGCCCCCTTAGGTATGGAAGGAAGTGTGTCAGAGCTCGAAAAAACGGCCAGCATTCCCCGGCAGTTGATGTGCCAAAAGAGATGATGGCAGTCCCACAGACCGTGGGCAGGGTGGCCACTCATGACCGCTCCCCAGCCCCTGAGAGGCATCCGTCGTTAGCTTTACGCGACGACAAGGAGCCCCCAACATCGGACTTGAACCAGGAACCAACGTTTCTTCAACATGTCCAAGGCACGTAAGCATCGCCACGTGAACTTGATCATGCAAAGTAGATTCCCCCTCGGGGAAAATCCCTTGATTCTGAGCCACCACTGCAAGGGTCTCAAGTACAACAGGCCAAAAGGTATCACGTTGGACGGCGCTGCCATCAGACCCAACAGCCTTTGAAACTGTTTGACAGTGAGTGACTGTCGTGAGGATCGACTCGATTCAAGCAGGAGACCGAACGTGCCGATTACGAGGTGAGTCCCCACCACGCCTAAATAAGTGGTTTCTGTAGTGGAGGGAAAATAAACACTTTCTTGGCGTTTCTTTCTTAACCCCAGCTCTCTACTATGGGCGAGGCGGACTCTCGATGCCGAGCCGGCCATGCTCCGATTGAGCTAGTATTAATCAATCGTCGATGTAATTGAGTATGCGGATGCCCGGGAGTCGCAACGGAGCCAGGGCAGCATCCACACACTTTGTGAAAGTACGGGTTGAGAGTGCTAGGCCGAAGGGAAGGACCCGATATTAGTAAGCTTTACCCCTGAAAGCAAACCTCAGGAACTTCCAGTGTTGGGGGAGGATGGAAACATGGAAATAAGCATCTCTGAGATCTATCGTAACTCGAGATACTATCTGCTGATAGTGAGCATCGTGAACCGAAGCCGTTTGATAGCGCGGTTCAGAAGATGGAGATCTGAGATCGGACGCAACCCCCCATCCTTCAATGCAGAATGATGAAGTAACGGCTGTAGAACCCGGACGCTCTCGAGAGGAGGAACACGTTCTATGGCCCCCTTCTTCAAGAGAGTATCTACTTCTTGTTCCAATACCAGAGCCTGCTCAGGGCCCACAAGTGTAGGAATGACCCCGTTGAAGCGAGGTGGACGAGAACCGAACTGGATTCTGTAACCTTCTCTACAATCGGCAGGACCCATTTTGAGATATTTGGTAAAAGTTTCCACACTACCAGAAAATCTACTAACGGAACCAGCCTCTCGAGGCTGGCGTCTGGTGTTATTAGAGGAGCCAGTTCGGTGCCCTGCAGCGGATGACCGGCAGGGAACGACCCGAAATGACTGCTGTTTAGCACCCTCACTTGAGGGGACGAGTTCTCCTGTGCCGTACTGTCGCCGGGCGGCAGCAGGGAATTTCGCTCGTCTGAGCTCACTGAGCCCTGAAAAACTGAGGTGGCAGGGATATCAATGAACCTCCATGAGGGCACTGAGGAGGATTGCGCACCGTATACTGAGGTGTTATCCTTTCCTCCCCAGGTGGGCTGCACTCAGGGACCTGACAATGGTAGGACCATTTAGCTGAGGTCCTCTCAGACAAAATAACGGTCCGCAGATCCGTCTTTGGTCTAGAGGACCCTGACTGAGAGCGTCGCCCTGACCCCCGATCTTCTGTGGAGGGGTGCGGGATGCAACGCTCTGTTTTTGAGACTGGCAAAATGAGGAGCTTGATGGCTTGGGCTGCACCCGCTCAGCAGCCCCACCCCTGAGCAAGTCAGCCTGGTATGCTTGTAACACCAACATGGTGTGCAAACATGCGCCAGCCTGACCTACAGCCGTATAAGCTTTCCCAACCAGACTCGATGTAAGCCTAACGGGCCTGGTGGGAAGCTACGGGGCCTTCAGGGACGATGCTGAGGACAGGGAGAGATAGCTCACAAGCGTCTGCTCCACCACTGGCATCACCACATATCCCTTATCATTCAGCCCCACGACGTTCTTTTGAATAATTTGAGACTGTGTGGCTGTAAATACGGGATGAGTACAGTTCCTCCCACGATCTTGACACCTCAGCATAGAGATCGGGGAAAAATGGAAGGCCCCATCGTGAAGGCTGTTATCTGGATTCAGAACATGCTCGTCTAATTATTTTTAGGACGAGCGTCCTGTTTCTCGGATGGGCCAAACAATATTTTAGTCTGGGGACTTACACGAATAACACACATATATTTGAGGACGTGTCCTTGTTCGCGGCTGGCCAAACGAAATGTTAATTGGCTACTGCTACGAATCACACCTCTCGTAGCGAGGGGACTGTGGTGGAGATGTCCACAGTGTACTCTGTTCGACACTCATTCAATCCAACCTCCTCGGAGGAAATAGATATAAGAGTTGGCTCTCTCTCTCTGGGGGGGGGGGGGGGGGGAAAGAAACCGCAGCGCGGGCTTCCGAACACTGAGAAAGAGCCGCGGATCTAGCGGGTGAGGACCGAGATAAGGACGAGCCCGTCTCGGATCCCTCCGCTAAATCCACCCACGATCCCCACGACAACAGTCTATGCCGTGCCTCGGCAACAGCGGGACCGCTGTCATCAAACGCAGCCAGGCGAGAGTGGAGCATACGCAGCGAGAGTAACTCGCAGTGATGACAATCAGCTCCTCGAAAGCTGACTGTGCATGCTCCGCTCCTAAACAAACAACACTCAGATCGTGTGTATCCCCCGCTGCCAGATAGTGTGGGCAGGGAGGCACACAACGTCTGTAATTCCGTTTGCTCACCATAGATATTAGTTTAGACTTTGATATATTATTTTGAATGCTTGTGGACTGACAGACAACAGTAAATAGACTGACACATACACAGAGCGCTACTGAAGAGCAGAAGCTAACTTGAGCTCTGCCGGATGCGCTTTTATACTTCCTGGCGCTCACGTCACCCCGCTCGTGACGTCTCGCTGCTCCACTGGACTGATTTTACACGTGCTTCAGAACGCGGTCACACAGGGGCGTTCCCAAAGAGATCTCGACGCAGCTCGAGTTCCTGAAGGGGAACAGTAGGTTTTTCCAAAACATAAAAACGTATAGCTTAGAATGTAACCAAAAAAAAAAGCAATTCAAATTAACTAAATATTTGACTGATTCAATGTCATGAAAAAAGTGGCTTTTTTCTCACACAGGAATGCAAAATGAATAACATATGCGTAGGATGACTTGCTGCTTTAGATGAATGAGCAGTGATGTCTTTGAAAGCTGCAGGAGGATCTGTGGCAAGAAACATGTACTCAAATTGTAGTCATTTATATTGTCATATATTTTCATCTTCTGTTCTAATGTTGACAATTTGAATTGCAATGTGTAAATAATGTCACAGCTAAAACAATAATTCAAAGCAGAGGAGATGTGGAATAAATATAATTAATTAGAAGATGGAATGACCATTTGTTGTAAATTACAATTCAATTTGCAAGTTGATGCCTTGAGGTAGACAGCATGACAGGAATAGAAAAAATTGCAGAATAGAAAAAAGTGCACCAAGGTGTGTATTTGTAATATGGTAAAATCCAGATTGCAGTTATAAGAATATTGTAAAACCCCTGCAGAGCACAGGTTTTAAATTTAAAAAAAAATTCTGCAATGTCCTATCCTCAGTTTCTTATTGAATGCATCAAAGTTTAACTAAATGCAGTATCAACAAAAGGGAGAGGATGATTTAATATATTTTTCATTGTGTTGGATCATGTCACCAAATCATGTTTATTCATGCCTATGTGAAGATGAACATCACAGTATTGAACTAATCAGTGAAGCAACATCAGGGCTGTCACACACATTTAATATGACTGTAACCATTTGACGTCATGCCTGGTTACAACACAATAATAGCCACAAATTAATGCTGGAATCAGGAACTAACACTATAATTATAACTCAAGCAAGATGTGCAATATTTTGCTTATTTCTACACAATATAGTGAGTGAAAAAAAGTGAAATACCTGAACATGAATCTTTGTTCTGAAAGCATAAAGCAAGTTTTGTCTTTTACAATATTAAGGTCATCATAAATCTTTATATAAAAAATTATGCATTTCGTGATCATGCCTAATCTGCTAGTGCTTTAAATCTATCTAATTTATGGTGCCACAGACTGCAGGTTAAATCTGTTTTTAAAGGAGCCTTCAAAAAGATGCATAAACATGTCAATATACAATACTGCTCCATACAGTTGCTTTATATCCTACAGTATTAATGATTACAGGCCCTGCTGGAGGGAAGAATGACGTTTCTTTTATTACAATAAAATAACAATAACAACAACAACAAAAGACCTGCCTCCACGTCTATATGCAAATTAATCTGATATAATATTTACAATATAGCAAATCACTCTTATAATAAACACATAATTAATGAACACTACATTTTCACATGTTACACAGAGGACAGTTGCATGGTTCAGCTATAACATTAATAATATAATTATTTTTAGTTCTAGACTGTTAACCTGGGATTAATTATTAACTTGAATGCACATCAAGTCACTGTATCTTGTCCATGTGCTTGTAAGTTATGAAGCACATGTTTTGCTTTCGGTGTTACTGCAAATGTAGTGTTTTGTGGATGGCCCAACGCTGGCAGGGACATGCAGGGTGTCAGTGTAGGGTGATATGTAGTTCTGATATGCTACTAGCACAGCCAAGAATGACACAGTAAGAAACTCAAAGCTCCATCACAACACTTTCGCTCAGTCTAGGGCTAGAGAGGAGACCCATGGCTACAAATGACTTGTTTATTTCAATGTGCCCAGCATGACCATGAGCCTTTTAAGCAGAATATGATTAAACTGCAGTATGCAAGATAGAAGTTTATCAACTGAGCTTTCAAACATGTGTCACAGTTCGTGTACTGAACAATGATTTCTCCACATTTAGAGCATCTATGCAAGACACTCGAGATGCACTGAACAATAAATATAGTCCAACAGTTGGCAACAGTCAATGTTTTGATCCTGGATGTTTTGTAGATATTGTTGTTTGGCCAAAAGTCAAGCCTATGATTCTGCATTAAACAGAGGCATTCCATTTATATATGAATTTGGATTTCTTCCAAAATGCAGGCCCTTCCCATAGCTTGATGCACCATTTTCCTTTAAGAGAAATACTGTATGTTTTCACAGTTCACCAGGGAGAGTATTGAGCTGTTTACCCAGAGCAATATGATGCCATCATTAGTCGCCATGATCCATTTTGGCAAGTATTCTAATTGATTTTTCAATGCATCACTGAAATCATTGGGGGCCTCAGAACCCAGCAAATTTTCTCCTTGCAAAGACGACTTAACACTTCACAAGCATTCATATAACCTTAATATGCATAGCAGATGCTTAACAAATTGCAGGGAATGGGTTTCCTTTGACATATAAAGAGAAGACGTAATAATTTTGCCGTTCTTGCCATCGTTTCGTTGTGTTTGTGATACAAGTATTCATCAGATCACTTTGCCAGATCGTATGTATTTAAGTAAAATGTGGTTCTTCCATATGTACATTTACTAAAATGCACAACACTGATGTATTGAATAATAATCTTTAGGTAATCTATGAATATTTACTTCATGAAATTAATTGGTTAATTCTATTGTTCTCAATAACTTTAATTTAATGTACTTTACTCACTTATACCGACAGCATAATATTATGACCACCTACCTAATATTGTGTCGGTCCCCCTTTTGCTGCCAAAACAGCCCTGACCCATCGAGGCATGACTCCACTAGACCCCTGAAGGTTTACTGTGGTATCTGGCACCAAGATGTTAGCAGCAGATCCTTTAAGTCCTGTAAGTTGCGAGGTGGGGCTCCCATGCATCAGACTTGTTTGTTCAGCATATCCCACAGATGCTCGATTGGATTGAGATCTGGGGAATTTGGAGGTCAAGTCAACATCCCAAACTCGTCGTTGTGCTCCTCAAACCATTCCTGAACCATTTTTGCTTTGTGGCAGGCCACATTATCCTGCTGAAAGAGACCACAGCCACCAGGGAAAACCATTTCCATGAAAGCATGTACATGGTACGTGTCAAAGTAACATCCACATGGATGGCAGGACCCAAGGATACCAGCAGAACATTGCCCAAAGCATCACACTGCCTTCAGTGGCTTGCCTTCTTCCCATAGTGCATCCTGGTGCCATGTGTTCCCCAGGTAAGCCATGCACACGCACCCGGCCATCCACGTGATGTAAAAGAAAACGTGATTCATCAGACCAGGCCACCTTCTTCCATTGCTCTGTGGTCCAGTTCTGATGCTCACATGCCCACTTTTGGAGCTTTCAGTGGTGGACAGGAGTCAGCATGGCCACCCTGACTGGTCTGCGGCTATGCAGCCCCATATGCAAAAAACTGCAATGCACTGTATTCTGACACCTTTCCATCAGAACCAGCATTAATACTTGAGCAATTTGAGATACAGTAGCTCGTCTGTTGGATCGGACCACACGGGGCAGCCTTCGCTCCCCATGTATATCAATGAGCCTTGGCCTCCGGTTAACCATTGTTCCTTCCTTGGACCACTTTTGATAGATACTGACCACTGCAGACTGGGAACACCCCACAAGAGCTGCAGTTTTGGAGATGCTCTGACCCAGTCGTCTAGCCATCACAATTTGGCCCTTGTCAAACTCGCTTAAATCCTTACACTTGCCCATTTTTCCTGCTTCTAGCACATCAACATTGAGGACAAAATGTTCACTTGCTGACTAATATATCCCACCCGCTAACAGGTGCCGTGATGAAGAGATAATCAGTGGTATTCAATTCACCTGTCAGTGGTCATAATGTTATGCCTGTTAGAGATATATATGTTATATAGATTATTCCACCAGGGCCCCCCCCCCCCCACCCCATCGGTCGCAGAGAGACGAGCAAGAGGTGTGGGTAGCTTGATCGGTGAGACGATATGTATATATATTAATATATATACCTATATATATATACTACTGAGGAGAGAAGACGAGGAGAGATAGATAAATAGAAGATAGATAGATAGATAGATAGATAGATAGATTTTAGAAAGAAAGAGTTAGAGAAAGATTAGAGGCTAGTCTTTGCCAAATTGAGTCAAATCAAATGGCATTGCAGAGCTTCAGTTAATTATAAATAAATCAATGATCCTGAGTCAGGTTCCTGCGACAAGTTTTGGAATAGACAGGCCAAATCTTCTTTGACTAACAGGCAAAGACTCCCAAGGCGCTCCCCTATATTTCACTAAGTCTAGCACTTTCTGAGCATTGCGAGGAATGAATGAAGATGAGAGAACCACATCAAGCACTATAAGTGAGAATTTTGTATAGTTAAGTTAGACTGATATGCAGAGGCGGACAAAGTACACAACTCCATTACTTAAGTGAAAGTACAGATACTGCTGGTCAAATATTACTCTATTACAAGTAAAAGTTGTAAAGACTTTTCAAAGTACTTAAGGACCAAAAGTAAATTTCCTTTTTTATGTGAATGTGTTTTATCACTGTTTTATTATTGTTCTATGTACTACAGTGCCTTGCAAAAGTTTTTTTTCACGTTTTTTATGTTGCTGCGTTATGTTAAACTGCTTTAAAGTACTTTTTTTTCCACATCAATCTACACTCCATACACCATACTGACAAAGCAAAAACAGAATTGCCACAACTTCGTAATTTATTAAAAATAAAAAAATAAAAACTGAAATAAGTATATTGCATAAGTATTCAAACTAAATATTTAGCGGAAGCACCTTTACAGCCTCAAATATTTATTTTTGTTTGATGCGACAAGCTTTGCACATCAGCATTTGGCAATTACTGCCATTCTTCTCCTCACCTGTTCACCTCTCAAGCTCTGTCAGGTTGGATGGGGGCTGACAGATATTTTCAGGTTTCTCCAGAAATATTTTATTAGGTTCAAGCCCAGGATGTGGCTGGTCCACTCAAGGACATTGACAGAGTCGTCTATAAGCCACTCTTGCTGTGTGCTTAGGGTCATTGTCCTGTTGGAAGGTAAACCTTCTGCCCAGTCTGAGGTTCTGAATGCTCTGGACTGGGTTTTCATTAAGGCTATCTCAATATTTTGGTGCATTGAGCTTTTCTTCTACTCTGACGAGTCCCTCAGTCCCTGCCGCTGAAAAACCGCCCCACAGCATGAGGCTGCTACCAGCACACTTTACTTTTGGGATGGTACTATGCAGGTGATGAGCAATGCCTAGTTTCCTTCAAAAATGAATGATGCTGAAATAGGTCTGCCTTTCCAAATCATACCCATTCAAATGAATTTGCCACAGGGTAAATTTAATCGAAGGGTAGTAACATCTACAAGCAATATGAATGCTCCTAAGCTAAATTTCAACTGTCCCAGATAAGTGTATGAATACTTATGCAATGGAATCATTTAAGTTTTTTATTTTTATTAAATTGGCAAATATGTTAAAAACCATGTTAAAAAATGTTTTTTGCTTTACCATTATGGTGTATGGGGTGTAGAATGTAGAGTGTAGAAGAAAGTAATTGANGAGAGGATTGCAGTGGTGTTTGTCCTTCTGTAGTTTTCTCCTATTTCCACATATGATCATGGACCTCAACTAGAGTGACCATCAGGTTCTTGGTCACCACACCAACCAAAGCCCTTCTCCATCAGTTGCTCAATTTGTCCAGGAGGCCAGCTCTAGGAAGAGTCATGGTTGTTTCAAACTTCTTCCATTAAAGGGTAACAGAGACTACATGCTTCTATGACCCTTCAGTGAAGCAGAATTTCTTCCTGAACTCTACCCAAGGTTGTGTTGGCTTGACTCTTCTTGACGCAATCCTGTCTCTGAGCTCTAAAGGCAGTCCTTTTGACCTCAGGGCTTAGCTTTTGCTCTGATATGCATTATCAGCTGTTAGACCTTTTATTAAGATGTGTGTGCCTTTCCAGATCATACCTATTCAATTGAATTTGCCACAGGTTAACTTCACTCGAAGTGTAGTGACACCTACAAGCAATATGAATACTCCTGAGCTAAATTTCAACTGTCCCAAATAAGGGTATGAATACTTACGCAATGGAAATCATGTAAGTTTTGATTTTATATAAAATTTGACAAGATTGTTAAAAAACTTGTTTTTGCTTTGTCAATATGGTGTATGGAGTATAGATTGATGTGGAAAAAAAAAAAAAAAAAAAAAAAAAAAAAAAAAAAAAAAAAAAAAAAAAAGTGTAATTTAAAGCAGTTTAAGTTTAGCATATAAGGCAGAGACCGCAATATAAGAAAACGTGAAAAAAACGTGAATACTTTCGCAAGGCACTGTAAGGGCATTTCCCTATGCAGGTTTTGTGTCAGGTTCAAGTTTTTCATGCACATTGGCGGTGTTGACCAACAGAAAGTTTGGTTTGAAGTTGCTTAGTTTGAACTGTTCGATATATTTATACTATTATACTACTCATTATTCATTTTTGTCTTCGGTCTAGGAACGTTCAATATATCTGTAAAATACTGGGCCATGTTATGGAACGATATTAGAGATTTTTTTATTTATTTATTTGCCAAAATTGGATATATACCAGTTAGTGTTGGCTATTTAATTGTACATGGTCACTTCCATTTCATTTTTTTTTTAAGATTACCCTTTCCATCATCTAAGACGATGTTAATGTTAAATGTAATATTTAGCAAATCTCAAAATTAATATCCATTTTACACTGTAATGTTGTAATGCCTAAATATACTTGTAGCATTAAAAACTATTTGTTTTTTTTTAGGGCTTTATTTAGACAAAATAGTAAAGAACATATATCAAATATAATCTTGGCCATTTATTAGTTAACAGCCATAACATTTAAATAGCTTATTGACTTTTGTAATATAATTTAAATATAGAATATAAATATAAAATAATTACTTTTTATTTTTACTTTTACCATATTGCTTTTTATACCACTTAATAATGACAATAAAACATGATGGGACATGCATCACACTTATTTATTTATTTTTACCACAATTAAGGAAGTTTTAGAAACTTTGAATCACTGTAACACACAACCTCTCATGGCTTAGTGTTTTAATATAAAAGTAATATGATTCTAGGTACTTCACATTGTGCCTAAAATGCCACTGCAACACTTTAATGAACAGAGGACAAAGATTAATTCGAGTGTCAAACATCAGCAGGATCTTCATATAGTGTCCACTGGTCCATTTCTTGCATACACAATCTGGAGGGTCATAAGGTTTTTTTAAATTATGCCATCAACATGAGACACAAAGTTCTCTTTTTAAGCCCAGATTCATGAATCAGGTCTGTTGTGGGCAGCATGAGCCATATAAAGCGAGACAGGACGTAATTAACAGCATGAGTGGACAGAGAAGACATTGATGCAGTAGGCGAGACAGTTGTGCCCTGTGCTGTGGACAGCAGGTGTCCAAAGACGCTTAGTCACATGCCAGCATTTTACGGGGGTGTGTGATGAGGACAGGCGTGGAAATGGCCAGACAGCGCTGCTCTGCCAAGACCCACACACAAACTCATGCTTACTTTCAATGCTTCTGCTTTCTCCCCTGTCTTCTATAATATAACACCTTGCTTAAAGTGCCGCTACATGTCCAAAAGAGTCACAAAGTTCACTGGTTCACCTGAAAAATTACTCAACTGAACTTGAAAGAAAAATCTGGTTAGTAAATTCGGACACTCATAAAAGAGAGTATGTTTCAAAAGCCGTAGGAACAACATAAAACAGTAACAATTCTTGGTTTAGAAGCAATGATGAAAGTAGTAACTAGCAATTTAGTAGCTGCTCTAAGTGATTCATTAAAGAGAACAGGCTTAGTACCAGTTCATTAGAAGAAGAATCAATCATTTGAGAATCTGACTACACTGGTCTCACTGTTTCTGATTCACTAAAATAAATGTCTGATTCACTAAAGTCCTAAGAGTCATTTGTTTGAGAATTGGACTACATTGGCTGCACTATGCTTTTGATTCATTAAAAAGAACTGGCACATGCATGCCACTTCATTGGTGGAACAATCTTTCACTCAGGAATCCAATTACACTGGTTGCATTGTACTGTCTGTTTCTGATTTATTCAAAAGAATCAGCTCATAAGATTCATTTATTCGAGAATCAGACTACACTGGTTGCACTACATGTTGTTTGATTCACTAAAAAGAACCAGCTCAATAGGAGTCATTTGGGAAAGCAGGATCACATGAGTTGCACGGTACAGTGTGCATTAGACTTGCTCAAAGTACCGATAGAATCATTCACCTACACGGCCCTTATGTGCGCTTCACTACAAGGAATTTATACCCATTTTGCATACAAAAGTCAAAATGTATCGTTTTGTTCATTTAAATGAACAGGTTCATAGAATCAAGTCTTTGGGGAACGGATTATATTGAAAAAAAAATCAGCTCAGAGAGCCTTAATGTTCATGTTCTCATAAATGTAAGTAACCAATTCCAATAATATTGTTTATTTACAACTTTGAAAAATCGATTTTAACACTATGTCACACAATGTTAGAAGAGATGCTGAATGCTCTGAGCATCAGCTGTGCAAAGCCAAATCATTAATGAACAACAACAAAACAAAACAAAAATAAATAATTTGCTCCGTCTAATCTGTAAATACACAGGCTGCTGTAAATGTGCACACAGATGTGGACAGGTAATCATGTTTACAGAATAAGCTCTATTTTGTGTTCTTTTTCAGTCTCGGGCCATTTCCTGCCATGTGATGAATTTGAGTGAAAATCCGCACTATGTGATTTTATTAATGAGCCTAACCATAGGGTAACCATGGTAATAAAGTCCAAATAGGAGACATATAAACAATAGAGACTATTCCTGTGAAATGAGAGAAAGATAATAAGGAAGTAATGTGTGCTATTAATGTGCACGTTTGTGATGGAGGCGATATGAAAGGGGAAAGGTGGCCACAAATTGTGTTTTGCAAATGAGAGCTCAAAGATCAAACTGTCAGAGGTTATAATTTCACAAACTTCAAAATACTGTTAAAGTAATGAGCCATAACATTTTTGCCATCATTGCATTACATCCCTTACGGTGGTAAAATATAATAATAATAATAATAGTAACAAATAGCCTTCCAGGAGCTTTTGCTTTTACAAAAAACAGCAGCACTGGAAAGAGCGATAATAAAGCCACCAAATGTTCAATAATAATTACAATTATAGTAATGATAATAGATTTTATTATAATCTTGTGGCATTACATGGAATGCATAACAATATGTAATACAAAATTAATGATTGAAAAAAATTTATGAATTCAGTTCTTTTCACCAAGTCATATGGGGCATTAGACAACTTGAAGGACTGTTCACAGTCAACATAACTGATCTATAATGGAGAACTGGATTGCTCATGACGTCATAAAAGTCAAGCCACTGTGCCGCCATATTGGTATTCCCTAGTATTTCCATATTCTATTGAGTTAATAGGAAATTGTATGATTTTAATGAGAAAACATCACCTAACGAGTCAGCGTTTTTATATCTGAAGTATTCCTGTACATTCTTACAACAAGGCATTTATAAACACAGTGATTTGGGGGGGGCTTTTAATGCCGGGAATTTCCTCTGCATATTAAAAAGTTACGTATCATATTCATTATACTGTACAATAGCGAACAACAGATGAACATGACGAACATCAGACAGATGAGATTCTCAACATGTGTATTACAAAGGACAAAGTGCTCATTTGTGTTACTTGTGTTGGCAAGTGCGCAGCAGACACACCCATATTAACGATTTCAATATATGGTTTATCCTGCCATAAACATTTCAGATAAGATCTGAAGTAACAATGAATTTACATATATATATCTTAAAAACTAATCTTGTGACTGATACACTTCAAATCGGGTGATTTTAGGTCAAGGTTTTAGCTGTCAGTCAATGATGCCCTCTGCAGATAGGGAATAATAATATGGCCACTTGAACACTTTCGGTGGCTTCACCGCCTAGTTTTAATTTTTTGAAATGAAGAGTTACAGAAATTACTATATTCTTGATTACATTCAACAAACAGGTAATATTCTAGTACTTGATATGTCCTCCATAACTTTAAGTATACTGCTCTGACCTTTCATTGCATTTGAGTGTACAAGTTCATGGCAAAAAATGTTGTCACATCTATTCTGTTTAACTCCCGGAGGATGACCTTGAATGCCCTGATTTTTAGGCGAGTGTCCTACATAAATCCCCCATAGGTGCTAAAAATGAGAAGGTTTGGGGTGAAAACTTATAACACTGAAGATTTCACATTGGGAGAAGTGTACTGCCATATAGTCACTGTTTTGTTGAAAATCAACCCCCCAATGGGAAGGGAATATGAGGCGCGAGGGTAGCACCTTTCTGTTTCAAGTTTTTGTATTACATCACACAATGGTGTGTGAATTCATGACACCACTGATAAAGCACAACTCCCCCCACATCTTCAGCAATCATACATCCCTATATAAAATCTTCATGACCACCAAACTTCCCCGTGGGAACCAGGCAGCTCTCATTGTACTCTTCCCCTAGCAAGGCCATACCATTTTAGATGCTGTTAGATCCAAAATGATTGAATTGGTCACATGAGACCAGAGTATGGATTCCTCTATATTCTATATTTTGTAAATTTATATTTTTTATAAATGTTGGCCTTAGGAAAAGCTAAATGAGTTTATTATGCTTTGACTACAGAAGGTATCTCTCCGTTGTGGACAACAGTGAGATGAAACAGCCATTCGTTTCATTGCTTTCGCCAGCTCTGAGACACTTGCTTGGTAATTCTCCTGCTCTTTTCTTAAAAAAAAATCTTAAAATGAAAACTTAAAGTGAATGCCTGATTATTTCAGGGGCCTTGACACAAGTCCATTGTTTCTGAAATTCTGTTAATTTGGCCATATTTTCACATGTAAAACCATGATTTTGTTATTCCTCTCTTACCACTGTCATCTTTTGTGCAAAGCAAATACGTTCTGCCAGTTCTCTCCCAAGTGAAGTGGTTACATTGTTGTTCCATTATGTTGAGGAATGCCAGTGGCTTTAGAAGGCATAACCTGCCAGTCAAAAATTGCTTTAAACTTACACCAGAAAAATTGCATTTAATTTAGTAAATTTCAGGATTTTTGCAACACAGTATTTTATCACTTTGATAAGAAAATCTTGTTTTCCTGAATCATTTTGACATGCTTCTTCTGTAATTAATCAAGCATACTTGCTGGAATATTATATTTTCTAATTTTCTAATTAAAGAGTAACTGCTGAATTTAAGTTTCAGAGTGTGTGTACAAAATCTATTTTAATAGGACAACAGATATGATAGATATCTATATAGCACAAATAAATATTCTAACTAATCATTATCTTTTATTGTGCAAAACTATCGAAGTATGAAAGGCTTCCAATATGGAATTGCATAAACATGTTTATGTGCAGAATGATTTAAAGCTTTCAAGCAAAATCTCTACACACTAATCAATGAGATAGAGATATTATATCTGGGGAAGTTAATTCAGAATCACAAATAAACTTCAATAAAATACAGTCCTTTCAAACAAAAGGACATACATTTATATTCAGATTATACATAATAATGGGAAACCTGGAACATCTTGGGAAGACCCCCAAGTACACCGTCATAACAGAAATCAACATGCTGTTTGAATGCTGAATGGAGAATGATGTGACAACTACAGTGGAGTCAAGAGTTTCCAGGAACATAAATTTGACACCTCAAATAAAGCTATTTTAGCTATATATATATAATATTAATATTATATATAATGTGAAGCTGATGATAGCGTAAAAAGGAAAATAAGTCAGAATCAATAATGAAACAAACTAGGGGTGCTCTGATTGATCGGCTACCAATCACTATCGACCGATAATCGCTTTGGGAAGTTTGAACAGCGATCTCTATAAAAGCCAATCTCATAAACTGATCTCAAGCTGACGATGCACCTACTGTGAGAGGTTTGGCATGACATGCAGCAGTAACATCGCATCTCGTCGACGGGTTGTTTTTAGTTGGGTTTAACAAATTATCAAGCTGAAGGAGTGAGTTGGTACAATTCATATTTTTATTAAAATAAACAAGCTACATGACTGACAGGTGACACAGGAATTGTCACTTGCACAAACGAGGCAGTGTCACATCATCACACATCATCATGCATTTCTTTTTAATTCTTGCCAGTGTTTAAACCATTCAGCACTCGTGCGCTCTCCTAGAGACAGTGCGCTCATGCACACTCAAAGCACGCACACAAGGGCCGCCTTCATACAGCCACAAAATCAAGGCTTGTGCTGTTGTGTAAGCTAATCGGGCAGCAATTGCCCCATTGTAAAAACAAAAATGCACTGCATGATCAAACGTTTAGGTGAGATAATTATATATTTATCAAAAATTAACCCTCCTGTTAGGAAACAGGAAAAATAGTGTGTCAAGAATGCAAACAAAAATAAACTCTGCCGTAAAGCAGCTCTAAAAAGAGGACAATAGTAAACAGTCAATACTTCAGTTAAAGTCAGTTCCTCGTTGATTCAGGGATGTCAATGATGCCAAAAATTAAGTGCATCCCTAACATTCCTTTCTATTCAAGAAAAGCTGATCCTTACCTAAATCCTAAGTGGTTTTCACATCTGTTCTCACCTGCTCTGTGGTGTGCTGCTGGACACAGCTGTAGATGTGACTAAGCCCAGCTCTAGTCAGCACGAAAGATGCCTGCTCATTGATTAGAGTGTCCAAGTGAGCCTCAATCTAAAGTAATTGGCCAATAAAAATAAATACAAAATGTATCACATTTTAACTCAGTTTGACTCATCACAATTTTAACTTAAATAAATTATCTTATAATTTGTCATTTTATAATGTAACACACCTGAAACTCCAACATTTCTAAGCGTTTGTCTGTGAACTCAAAGAGTGCCAGTGTGGTCTTCATCATGTATAGGGAGTTCACCATGTAGGTGGCCATATCTGCTGTACCCAGGTTACTGGCTGATACCGTGCACAGCTGCAGCAACGGGTCAAGGATGCAGGACAATACCTGAGAAACAGCATTGATGATGATGGGATTAAAAAAAAAGGACACAACTAAACAAAACAAAACAAAACTGCTGCATAAGTAAAGTGCTCCATGCCTATCTGGATATTGCACATGCATAAACATAAATACAAATATATTACGACAACGATGATTATGATTCATTTCTTGCATGAAACACTAAAAAAGTGCATTTAACATCCATTTAAGAAATGTAGAATAAATAAATATAAAATAAAAAAGATAATAAAAAACAAAAGAAAACAAAACAGCGAGTATTTCTTCTTGACACTTTCTAAATTTCAGCCACATTTCAGTCACTAAGAGGTGGAAACGATCTGGATTTTGCCACAAAACATAAAAAGAAAAGTCACCTGTGCAAAGTCAGCCTGACGGGCATCAAGAGGCAGAACTGATGAATCATGGGAGGCCAAAACCTCCCTAAGGAGAGACAGAGTCTGAATGAGGGAGGCAGTGGGACCCAGATCAGGAGGTGGAAGCTCTACCTGAGAAAACAAGAAGTCTTTTAAAAAAAAAACAAGTTAAAATTTGTGTATAAATTTCACAGGGAAAATTTTTAAAAAAAAAGGGCATTGGAGAGTTTACTAATAGCCACTGTGTATAAACTGCATTTTAATGGTCTTTTTACTATATATATATATATAGATATATATATCTATATATATATTATAATATAATGTATATATATACATCCCCCCCCCACCGACCCAAAAAAAAAGAGCTCATGTTCATGAATCTCTGACAAAAACATTTTAGCTCAGTCCATTCAGTTCTTAAGAGCCGTATTTACTGTTTTAACTCATGTTCAAGACCCTCAAAATCAAGCCGGCGTTTTGTCTGACAGCGAGAAGGACACCTCTGAAGCATGACTAATAAACATCTGCTAGGCGAAACACTACATAGCGCTCGCTGCTCTACTATGCTATTAGCTCAGGATTGTGGTACTGGCACTGAGCAACTCAGCGAGCGATACGTAACGTACTAAGCTGAAGGTGATTGATTAGTGTGCCTGTCAAGTGATACTTATCTCAGAAGTGTAGAGCGGAGGCCATCTGTTTGGATTATTGATCCACTTATCAATGAGTGCTGTTGTGTGTGTGTGTGTGTGTGTTTAAGGATATTTTGGGGATAATTTAGAATGCCTAGTGCGAGAATGCATTTTTTCAGCCTGGTGAAAACCAAATCCAACTCATGAATGACCATGAGGCACATCACTATATAGGTATAGGGATGGGACGCTGTGTTAGAGTGCCCCAATGCTAAGGTGTTCTGGGTTGTTTTTAGGCAGTTTCTAAAGTGTTATCATTGGCTGGTAAGGCATTGTTTACTGGTTTACTTTTGGGGCCATAAGAAAACTTGTGACTGTATACACTTTTCGATTTTGGGGGCAACAATTTAAAACAAAAGGCGCGTTTTGATCAAACTTGGGATGTGTTATTTTAAGATGGTTTAAAATAATAGAAATATTTTATATTATAAAATATTTTGAATACGGTTGTAATTTTCAGAATATTTGATTTTATCAGTTTCCTTTCATTTAAGTCATTTTGGTTTTTGCTTTTATACAGTTTTTTTTTTTTTTTTATATATGGGTTAAATGTATTTTTATTTAAATTTTTCAGTGATTTTAGAACTTATTCAGGTAGTTGCCAAGACAACCTTTCTAATTTTTATTTTTTTTTTACTTTAAGTTTATATCATCTTTATTTCAATTACCCAAAAGTTCTAGTTTTATTTAACAATAACAACACTGATAATTACTTACTTTATCCATAGGGGGGGGGGGGGGGTGGGGGAAAAAAAAACTGGCATGGAGATAAGACTGTTGAAGAACATCTTATTAATGAGCATGTGCATCTCATCAATGGTCATCAACAGAGAGGAAACGCTGGTACCCATGATGCCACTAAGAGGGAGACTTATACATTCAGAATAACTGGAGCATCTTGCAATATTAAAGGCTATACCTAAAAAATGGATCTATATTTTTGGATCTCTGCTCTTCAGTAAAAGAAGGATTTGTCTCCCATCAAATGTAGTATGAAATTAAGACAATAAACCCAATAAAGCCATTTACAGAGATGTGTGTACCTGATGGTGTGATGGTAGAACTTGAGAAGGTTGGAGAGTTTATACAGAAGAACAGCACCTGGCTCTGCAATGATCACCTGCTCAATTCGCACCTAGTGGAGGAATAAAATAAAACAAAACAAAAAAGAAAGAAAGAAAATAAATCAACAATTCTGTTGTCATTATTCACTGTTGCTTAAGTCAGTAAAAAGTTTGTAGTAACACTTTACAATAAGGTCTCGTTTGTTAACATCAGTAATGCATTAACTAACAAGAACTAACAATGAACACAATATTTTTACAGCATTTATTTTTATATTTTATAGTTTTAATGTTAGTTAATAAAAATGTTAATGTTCACGTTAATTCATAGTATGTACATTAACTGATGTTAACACATACAACTTTAGTAATTCTAATATGTATTAGTAAGTTTTGAAATTAATATTAACTAACATTAATAAATGCTATATAATTATTATTCATGTTAACTAATATAGTTAATGTTAACAAATGAAACCTTACTGTAAAGTGTTACCGAGTTTGTTAAAATATTAATCATTCAAATATGATACTACATAGTCCCAAGGAAAGCACAAATGTTGATTAATTAAAAAAATCAAGGAGTTTATGGGATTGAGAAGAGTTTATAGGACTTGAACTTGGGCCACCCATTTGAGCACAACTATTAACCAACTAGTCCACAGCTCCAGCCCAGGCTGATATTTTTGATAAAAGTTTAAATATTAGTCTTAATGACACTGTTTCCATCTCACCTTGAGTGGTCTGCACACTCCTTCAGTGATGTGGCCAACTACTTCCTGCATGTTTTCTTCAACCCCTGCACAAACACAGCAGAATGATTTATCTACTACTCAACTACGTTCAGAGAAACAAGTGTTGGTTAACATTAGCTAAATGCAGGCAAAAAAGGTCCACTGTCCATTGTCAATTGTGTAGAGATGTATGAAGCACAGCTCACACAGAAATCACTTTCAAAACCAAAGCAACTTTATGATGGGTAGTCAGGGAATCTGCAAGATGAACTTGAACAATAGCAGAAACTGCATAGCAAACCTGTCAGCCTCATGTGAAACTCCCAACAATTTTACAATTACTACAATTACTATCGCTTGGCAAAATTTTACATTCAAAATCAAGCCGTTTCAATAAGTATCCAAACAATCAGGAATTTTGTGTGAGGATGAAGGATTTTCTTACCCATATTTTACAAAGGGTTCAAGTTTGTCATGCAAATTCTGACATACAGAAATCTGTTTGGTTGGAAAGTGACTTCTGTGAGTTGAGCTTCATTCATTGCATTCATTTTTTGCAGTGCAGTTTTGCTATTGTGATCACACCTAAACAGTAGACCTCCTTGAGGCAAGACATCAGCAACTCTACAATGGGTGAATGCATCCCACTTGGTTTTTAACAGAAATTAGGTAAAAACTGACTTTGGATGAGTGAAATCATTTTCACTTAAACTTAAATAACATGTACAATATACACAAATATGTAACAAATTTAATACAATCAATTGACACATAATATCTATAACCTTTAGATGGACAGAAAAATTAAGTAATACAGAAATGGGGCACTAGACAAATGTGAAACGTCCAAACGTATACATATTTTTTCATATTGAAAGCAAACGAGTTATGAACCAGTAAATCTCACCGTTTTTTTTTATGAGATTTAGATGAGATTTGAGATTTATGAGATTTAGGTGAAACGACATGTACCTTGCACAGCAACTTGCTTGAGCAAGGCTTCCAGGTGCTCCTTCTCCGAGGCTGTGGCTTGATGGAGCCAGGCCAACATGTCCCCAACATACCTGGTTGGATGATTGTATGTATAAGAATAAATAAAGATAAAAATAAAGACATAAAGATAAAATAAAGACACAATATTACCGTAACCCTATAAAGCCTTCTATATCATAATTGATACACAAATTTCTAAAGCCTCTAAATTTGCTATTCCAGACGGTTGTTAAAATTATACTCACAACTCTTGTTTAATCAAATACAAAGCCATTTTTATCTGCATAATTTCCAATGAGAAATAGCACCGATACTGAACAAGGATGAAACTTTCTAGTGCACGTGTTGAGAGCCTGTGCATTAAATGACATATACTTTGAGCATATAATAGTGATGGAATCATCATTAAAAAAAACAGCTTGGTCCAGAATTGCACAGTTGGGAACTGGATGGCTAGATGAATAATTACATTTTTACAGAAGAGTGTTTCTTCTCGATTTGTAGTTACATCTAATAGAGTTATAGATTTCCTGAGATTTGAGGCCATCACACAGTCAGCTATCATTACATCGGCTCAATATCCTTTAATACCGGACAGCGGGGGGAGGTGCTGTTCTGAGAACCACCGCTTCCCACTTTTATCGACATTCTGCCAGGAGCCCCATGTTCTCTCCTCAGGTTCCAAATGGGATGGGGGAAGAGGGTGTTCGAAAGCTTGATGGGGTGCTGGCCTAGAGAGCATGCGACAATCCATAGATCTCAACAGCCGACCTTTCGCTGAACCCGCACTAAGTAATTCTCTGAAAGAGGAAGCACTTCCCTGAAAGAATCAGGTTGGGTTTAATGTGCTTAGACGCTGAATTGGATTTGGAGCTTCAAGAGATGTGGCACATAGAGGAGCATGGCGGCTCTGCTTGTGAGGATGTTAATCAGAGAGGCTTTTAGTTGCTAACAACGGCATGACCCTCCAAATGACCCCCAATTATAGCTGGTTTGAAGAGATTATTTTTAGCGCGCAGAAGAGAAAATGTCATCCATTGTGTTTCCGCAAGCTTTTGAATGGAATGATTGGGTGGGAGGGTTGGGATGTGCACTTGTTGAAGACTCTACCTCATCGGATCATGAGAGTGCATCTCTATGGGTCTCGGGGTGCCACCCGGTCCTCCACGGGTCAGGGCGTCGATAAAGCCTCGGACCACGGCAGACCGCCGAGCCGTTCCAAACTCATCCAGTGTGTACCTGAGAGAATGAAAACAAAGAGTGAGAATTAAATATGAATTCAAGAAATCATGGTTTGTCTGACTAATGAGCTAACGGGACCATGCTAACCAATGTAAATAGACGCTCTGCAAGCAAAAAGGATCTTTCTCCATTGACAGCCATTCAAAATATTTTTTCAAAGCCACATACAATATATATTGCTATTTTACTTATGTAGTGTAAATGACTTACCAGTGCCTGATAAGTAAAATAAATAGGTAATAATGTAAAAATTATTATGTAAACTTTTTTTCTTTTTTTTAGCAAATAAATGCAGTCTGGGTCAGCAAAAAACATTTCTTAAAAACAAAACAAAACAAAACAAAAATATTAGTTTATTATTTATTATTAATATATCCAGGTTTTCCTGCTTTTTATTTATATTCCTAGTCCTAGCTTATTTTAATGCTAGTTTAGTCTTTGTTAAGTCTTAAGCCACCTGGTTGAAAACCAGTTCTGTGGGTTATGTGGTCTCATAAGCAAAGATTGCAAGATTTCAGATCTGCAGAACTCCTTGGATGAATTTAGAGATGCAACAACTCTGAACACAGTAGCTCATGCATATAATCATAATCCTCCTCAAATTTTACAGTCCTTAAGTCCAACTAGTCGGGAAGACTGGCTGATTTAAAAAAAATATATGTCGTTTTGTACATCTTTAGTATAAACAAGATTAAACGCCTGGGCCATGAAACAAAACAGACACTGCAAGACCTTCGGAACAGCCACTGAAATCAGCAAGAGAAAAATACTTTAGGTTAGAGAGACCCAGGGTCACACATACAGACAAAAACAATGGAGGGCCCTGTTCGCAGTTAGGAAACGTGGCTGTGTTTTGATCTACGGGCTGAGAATGGCCCTGTGCAGACTAAACAGTAGTGACCGCAGCAGCCAGAGAAAAAGGGAGGAGAGGAGGGATGTTGTAGTTTGGCAAGGATTCCAGGAACTCTGGGGGCCCCGTCCTCTCACTCTTTCTCCTCCGGCCTTGGACTCCCTTAGATAAAAATGGGGAGTGAGAGCACGGGACAAAAGAGAGGGGCACACAGACACAAAGAGAGAGTGGACAAGAAAACTTAAAAGTGTGTGAGAAAAAAAAAAACAGCACAATAAATCTCTTATTTACATCACATCTACACTTTGTTCGTTATAATGAGAGGATTTGCAAGCTTGCAGAACTCAGGACGTTTTGAGCAGTGAATGGATTCTGACTAACTGAAACACCTCTGATTGGCCATTGAGTTCCAGAAATCAACAGATATGTCTGTGATTGGCAACCATGTTCAATGCTGCAAAAACACGTTGTTAAGAGAAACCTTTTGATGCTCTCCAGAGCGCAAACACAAAATACACATTGGAGTCCGCCGCTTACTTTCATTTTGTTGTTGGTTTATTTTGTTATTAAAGTTACGTTTGCCGGTTCATGCTTCCCACTTCCTTCTTCCCATTTTTTAAGTCTCACGACCAACCCGAGGGACGCGACTTCTGGGTGGTTGCGTACTGGTCTAAGTCAAAAAAGCCTACCCATAAGTCTCTATGCATGATTTTCAGATCTCTAGATATGGTTCATGTTGATTATATGTGTCTAATCTCCTCTTCTACATGCAATTTGAGTGATCATTCATTTTCGTAGCATAACAGTGTGGGACGTGCTGACATTTAGCACTTACAGTTAGAGGTTTGTTCAAAATGACTAGCCCTAAGAATGAGTAATAGTAAAAGTATGAATAATATCTACAACCTGTGTGGGCTTCACCAAAAATATGTTGTGTTATTTAAACTAAATTCAAAACATACTGAAGAGAGTTTATTTACACTGTAGGAATACATCATTTTTCTGGCTGTGTTCATTCATTCAAACCAAGTTGTTGTTTTTGCATTGTATTGATGTGGCTCATTTATAATATTCTGTCAGTTGTAAGAAGATACACTAAACACAGGAAACTACTTCAATATGAATGAGAGAGACTGACACCTTGTGGTATATATGATGGAATTGCAGTCTTATTCCCTGCTGCTAAAAGGTAAACAGCACCTGAAACACCCATACATTTAGTTTTTAAATTTAATTACATTATAGTTTTTAATACGTTTTAATATTGTGATTAATTAAAATGTAATTAATTGTTGTAAAGTATAAAGTTTGGGGTTCTTAAGAATATAATACTTTTTTCAGAAACAATTCCAGAACGTTTACAATGAAAGAATCCTAAAAATAAATCTAGACAGTTTCCACAAGAATATTAAGTAGCACAACTGTTTTCAGCATTGATAATAATAAGAAATGTTTCTTAAGTTCTAAATCAGTCATATTGAAGATTTCTTAAGTTGTTGGTGAACGCAGACAGAGTCAACGCTGCAGAAAATTCAGCTTTGCCAACAAAGGAAAAAGTTACATTTTAAAATGTATTAAAATAAAAAAAGTTATTTTAAATTGTAATAATATATTCACACTATTGATCATATAAATGCAGTCTTGGTGAACATAAGACTTCTTTCAAAAATATTGTTAAAATGTTGTAATTAATCTCTTAGATCTTTAACTCTTTAATGAAGATTTTAAAATGTTAATGTACATATAAAGTACTTATATATTTGTATAAATCACAAACAATTTAAGTAGACAACCTTGTACTATCAACTTTTTTCCCAATTTCTCATATTATTTTACTTCAAATCAATATTTGTAAAGTCGTTATTCACCTCAGAGTTGGCTGGTTTGATTCATGGCTTTGAACTCTTTATTGAACAACTTTTGAAATGCCTGCTAAGAAAATAAATTACTGCTGAAAAAAGAGGTGCGCTGTTATGCGCTATGGGCACTAGAAGAGTGTGTTTTGTAACAAGTGTGTGTGTAAGGGACAGAACTCACTTATAAAGAACAGGCCGATCCTGGAGAGACTCCATAGCTTGACTCAACACGGGAGGAATATCACATGTTTCCTGAGTCAACCCTCTGCACTCATCTACAGTCACCAAAGACAGACACATAAACATCAATAAGGCCTCCTATAATACTAAAACACAAATAACTTAATTTATGTAACTAATTTGTAAATAATACTTTTATGTAACTAAAATATAGTACTAAAGTACTAAAATCATCATGTAAATCAGGAGTGCCATAAGTCATTCTGTAAGCAGAGTCAGTTTTTAGTTTCACATTCTCTGGCAGCAGCAACTGTTTATATTCCAGAAACTTCTCGCCTCCGCTGTGTGTGTGTGTGTGTGTAAGGTCCAGAGCACACACTCACTCTGAGCCCAGCGATAGAGCTGCTCGTATGCGGTCTCCTGTAACACAGCCATCTGCTCCATGATCTCCAGCCTGCAGTAAAGCACAGACATCACTGAACATCTACACGTGAAAAGTCTGCAAGAACCAAGATTGTTAATTTTTATATTTTCTTGTATTTTTTTAAATAAAGTATATTTCTAATCTATTCGCTCGCTTTAATTTTATTCTACTGTCTTCATCTCTCTCCTCACCCTGCTGTTTGCTGGTTAGTCCTCAATAGGACCTTCACATCTTCATGGATGTTCTTCACATGGTTCAGCGCTCTGAAGAAGTCCTGCACAGTACACACACAGTTCACGCAACTATTAAGAGATGATTCTGTCTGAACTTATTTTCCAATTCCCACAGATATGATTTCATCTGAAAGTTTAATCGGATCCATGTAAACTTAAAAAAATTGGAAATCGAGCTGGCTGAATTTTTTAAATTGGGTCAGTTAAAAACATAACTAGAAATTATATTTATACTTTTTGAACCTTATATAAATTATAGTTTTATACTTTTTTATTACATTTATAATTTGCCAGTCAATCTCATGGTTCATTCATGTGCTTTGGTTCTCACATGACATTTTATGGGCAATGACAAGCAGTTTTTTTGTAGGATAACATGAGGTTACCTCAGTGATGGGACCATCTCGTGCGGAGCGTAATGTTGCCATCTCAGTGGTGGACAACTGGAACTTTGACAGGAATGCCTGGCCACCTAGCCGAACCTCCAACTGAGTGACGTAAAAGAAGACGCATGCATCATATACAGTTGGGCAAAAAAGTATTTAGTCAGCCACCAATTGTGCAAGTTCTCCCACTTAAAACGATGAGAGAGGCCTGTAATTTTCATCAAAGGTATACCTCAACTATGGTTCCACCAGAAATCCAGAAAATCACATGTAGGATTTTTAAAGAATTAATTGGTAAATTCCTCGGTAAAATAAGTATTTGGTCACCTACAAACAAGCAAGATTTCTGGCTCTCACAGACCTGTAACTTCTTCTTTTTAGAGGCTCCTCTGTCCTCCACTCGTTACCTGTTTTAATGGCATCTGTTTGAACTTGTTATAAGTATAAAAGACACCTGTCCACAACAACCTGTTCAAACAGTCACACTCCAAACTCCACCCTGGCCAAGACCAAAGAGCTGTCAAAGGACACCAGAAAAAAATTGTAGACCTGCACCAGGCTGGGAAGACTGAATCTGCAATAGGTAAGCAGCTTGGTGTGAAGAAATCAACTGTGGGAGCAATTATTAGAAAATGGAAGACATACAAGACCACTGATAATCTCCTCGATCTGGGGCTCCACGCAAGATATCACCCCATGGGGCCAAAATGATCACAAGAACTGAGCAAAAATCCCAGAACCACCGTGTTGACTAGTGCATGACCTGACAGTCAGAGCTGGGAGCCAAGTAACAAGGCTACATCCGTAACCACTGGCGCCCCGCGGGGCTGACTGCTGAGCAGGTCCGGATGGGCAATGCCTCAGACGTGTCCCCCTGCTTAAGCAGAACATTGGTGGTCCAGGCCCATCTGAAGTTTTGCTATAGAGGCAATTTGGGATGATTCAGAAAGATTGGTAGAATGATGGTATCATCAAAATGGTCAGAAGAAACCAAAATAGATTTTTTTGGTAAAAACTCAACTTGTCGTGTTGGGAGGAGAAAGAATGCTGAGTTGCATCCAAAGAACACCATACCTACGTGAAGCATGGGGGTGGAAACATCATGCTTTGGGGGTGCTTTTCTGCAGAGGGGACAGGACGACTGCACCGTATTGATGGGATGATGGGGCCATGTATCGTGAGATTTTGAGTGAAAACCTCCTCCATCAGCAAGGGCATTGAAGATGAAACGTGCTTGGGTCTTTCAGCATGACAATGATCCCAAACACAACGCTTGGGCAACGAAGGAGTGGCTTCGTAAGTAGCATTTCAAGGTCCTGGAGTGGCCTAGCCAGTCTCCAGATCTCAACCCATAGAAAATCTTTGGAGGGAGTTGAAAATCCGTGTTTGCCCAGCGACAGCCCCAAAACATTACTACTCTAGAGGAGATCTGCATGGAGGAATGGGCTAAAATACCAGCAAAAGTGTGTGAAAATCTTGTGAAGACTTATAGAAAACGTTTGACCTCTGTCATTGCTTCAAAGGGTATATAACAAAGTATTGAGGTGAAATTTTGTTATTGACCAAATACTTATTTTCCACCATATTTGGCAAATAAATTCTTTAAAAATCCTACATTGTGATTTTCTGGATTTTTTTTTTCTCTTTTTGTCTCTCTTAGTTGAGGTATACCTATTATGAAAATTACAGGCCTCTCTCATCTTTTTAATTGTGAGAACTTGCACAATTGGTGGCTGACTAAATACTTGTTTTTCCCCACTGTAGCAATATAAAATCAATTAACAGTTTAATGATTCCAGTAGTCATATCTAATATATAAACACACACACACAGGTGCATCTCAATAAATTAGAATGTTGTGGAAAAGTTCATTTATTTCAGTAATTCAACTCAAATTGTGAAACTCGTGTATTAAATAAATTCAATGCACACAGACTGACGTAGTTTAAGTCTTTGGTTTTTTAATTGTGATGATTTTGGCTCACATTTAAACCCACCAATTCACTATCTCAACATATTAGAATATGGTGACATGCCAATCACCTTATCAACTCGAAACACCTGCAAAGGTTTCCTGAGCCTACAAAATGGTCTCTCAGTTTGGTTCACTAGGCTACACAATCATGGGGAAGACTGCTGATCTGTCCAGAAGACAATCATTGACACCCTTCACAAGGAGGGTAAGCCACAAACATTCATTGCGAAAGAAGCTGGTTGTTCACAGAGTGCTGTATTCAAGCATTTTAACAGAAAGTTGAGTGGAAGGAAAACGTATGGAAGAAAAAGATGCACAACCACCGAGAGAACCGCAGCCTTATGAGGATTGTCACGCAAAATCGATTCAAGAATTTGACTGAACTTCACAATGAATGTACTGAGGCTGGGGTCAAGGCATCAAGAGCCACCACACACAGACGTGTCAAGGAATTTGGCTACAATTGTCATATTCCTCTTGTTAAGTCACTCCTGAACCACAGACAACGTCAGAGGCGTCTTACCTGGGCTAAGGAGAAGAAGAACTGGACTGTTGCCCAGTGGTCCAAAGTTTTGAGCAAGTTTTGTATTTCATTTGGAACCAAGGTCTTAGAGTCTGGAGGAAGGGTGTAGAAGCTCCTAGCCCAAGTTGCTTGAAGTCCAGTGTTAAGTTTCCACAGTCTGTGATGATTTGGGGTGCAAATGTCATCTGCTGGTGTTGGTCTATTGTGTTTTTTTGAAAACCAATGTCACTGCACCCGGTTACCAAGAAATTTTGGAGCACTTCATGCTTCCTTCTGCTGACCAGCTTTTTGAAGATGCTGATTTCATTTTCCAGCAGGATTTGGCACCTGCCCACACTGCCAAAAGCACCAAAAGTTGGTTAAATGACCATGGTGTTTGTGTGCTCGACTGGCCAGCAAACTCACCAGACCTGAACCCTGTAGAGAATCTATGGGGTATTGTCAAATGGAAAATGAGAAACAAGAGACCAGAAAATGCAGATGAGCTTAAGGCCACTGTCAAAGAAACCTGGCTTCCATACCACCTCAGCAGTGCCAAAAAATGATCACCTCCATGCCACGCCGAACTAAGGCAGTAATTAAAGCAAAAGGAGCCAAGTATTGAGTACATGTACAGTAAATAAACTTACTTTCCAGAAGGCCAACAATTCACTAAATGTTTTTTTTTTTTATTGGTCTTATGGAGTATTCTAATTTGTTGAGATAATGAATTGTTGTTTTTTTGTTAAATGTGAGCCAAATCATCACAATTAAAAGAACAAAGACTTAAACTACTTCAGTCTATTTACATTGAATTTATTTAATACACGAGTTTCACACTTTGAGTTGAATTACTGAAATAAATGAGCTTTTCCATGACATTTCTAATTTATTGAGATGCACCTGTATATATTATATATATATAATCTATATATATATATACTAATTAATATAATATATAAACTATAGAATATCTCACACAGTATATATACATATATATACACATATACACACATACACACACATAAGAGAGAACATTTTATCCAAAGCAACTTCCCTGAGCCAACCACTAGATGACACCCTCGATCTTCTCAAAAACACAACCCATATGCACACTTCAAACTCTTGAAACAAACACATTACTAGTCTTTTACCCAACATAATGCTTTTAAGGAAAGAGAACCATAAAAGGAAGTGTAGACAATTAAAAAAGGGAAAGGGGGCTTGAGACAACATTATTTGAACAAGAACATCTATAAATAATGACATTAGAAAAATACCAGTCATTACAATCGCTGTCCTCAGAGAGTCTTCACTTTCCTCTCACCAAAAAGCCTACCAGCACTCAGACCATGTATTTATTTTGTGGAGCTGCTTGTAATTAGCTATTGTTAATAGGTGTAATGATATAAAACATCATTATGATTAACAGAAACAGAACATTTTACAATAAAGTTCTCCATGCCAAAATATTACTTTTGACCTAGTGAGAAAGACATTCTTATGACAATTTTAATTTGCTGGGTAAAATAAAAATTAAGAGCTTCAGGTCCTATTTTCTACCTTGTCCATGGAAAGCTACAGAGCCCCTAAAGGGACATGGTGATAGAAAAAAAAAATGATGGGAGGAAAAATTATATTTCAATGCGAGTGAACAAAAAATCTCTCTTCTGGGGGAAAGTGTTATGAGCAAATGACAAGTTTTCCAGGGGGAACAATACTTTTGAGAGAGAATGAAAACTTTAGTGAGAGAATGCAAAATTTTGTGAGTGAATGGCGAACTTCGTGGGGAGTGCAATACTTTTTTTGCAGCAAATGCAAAACTTTTGCCAAAGAAATCAAATGTTCCCTTTCGATAAGGGACCTCCTGGCTTCGGGTCCTCTAGAGGGTGCTAGGGGAAAGCCTTCAGTGTGACCGGTGTCTGAAGCATGAATGTAAAAAGGACAATGAACTTGACATCGGCAGGCGGCAGCCTATGACGTAAACAAGAAAGCGAGAGCGGGTATAAAAGAGCACCTGCGGAAAACGTCATCCTCTTCTTTGTCTTCAAGCCTTGTGTATGGAAGCACATGCGTTTGACTCACGAGGGATAAGGATGCGCTCTCACTGTTTGCATTCGCGGAACTACTAGAGCAGAGGTCTGTACTCGAGTTTTTGTCAGCGTTTGCACGAGCGCGTTCGCCTCTCGAGGGAGTTGAACAAGCTTAATGCGATGCATTCGCGGCGGTTTCTGTTCTTGCCTGATTCTTGAGAGAATTTAGTGTTTGAACAGAGTGTGTTTGGCTCTCGACAGAGATTAGCCACACTGCGAGATGTGATCGCGTTGAGAATGCCTGTATGCCTGCTTCTCTTAGAGAACTGAGGGCCTTTCACCCGCGTTTCGGGTCTCGCGGTTGCTGAGGCAGTTAATCAGACCGATCACGGGGATTGTAGGCGGGGCATGGAAGAAATCTGACGAGGAGTGCTTTCTCTTTCAGAATTCCTTTTTGGTTTTATTTTATTTTACAGAATAGGAACTGTATAATGTGAGATACAGTATCTACATTATTGGTGAAGGAGGCTCCTGACTTGGTGTAATGGCAAGTTTTTGAGTTGTTAGGCTCTTGTTTGAGCCTCCTTATCCTCTCAGCCCAGGTATGTGAATATTTAGGTTGAGCATGGTTTCTGCTCCTCTCGCCTAGCTAGAGTTATGCTGAGCACTCTGCTCCCTAGTATTTTTATTTTTGCAGTTATTTCAGGGTTTTTTTAGGCTCTCTTTGAGCCTCCCTGATCAGCTGTTCATGAGCCTGGTAGCTCCCCCTCCCTTTGAGGGTTGCTATGCTGAGATCACAGTTCCTAGTGTTCTTTCAGCAGAGCTCTGTGGTTGTTTAGGTTGTTAGGCCCTGGTGGGGCTCCTTGATAAGTCGCTCTTAGGTCGAGCTTTTGAGTACTCCCCTCACTTGAGATCTTCGTACTGAGTACGCTGATCCATAAGGGTGGACGGTTGCACTCCCCTTGCTTTAAAGGGTTGGTATGTTGAGTGCTTGCTCCCTAGAGCTCTGTTCGGCACTTAGGAGCATGGTCAGTACTCCTAGCTTAGTACTCCAGCTTTGAGTCGTTAGGCAGTGTACTGTAACTGCAACTCCGCTCCCTAGATCTCTGCCTTACGCCAGTACTATTCTCATGTAAGGCTTCTATCGGGCCTCACTAACAGTGCTAACGTGTGAGTGTGGCAGGTCCTCTCTCAACACCCGTTCTAGAGTTGTTATGCTGAGACCTCCACTTTTTAGATCTTCTCAATTAGGGCTGAGTGTTGTTAGGCTTCCTCTCATTTAAGAGAGTCATTCTGCTGAAGCCTCCGCTCTCCAGAGCTCCGCTTAGGCAGTATTAATGTGTAGGCTCTTCCTTTTTGAGCCTCACTAACTGCCTCTGGCGTTGAGTGTAGCTAGGTCTCCTCTCGTTTTAGAGAGTCGTTATGCTGAGACCTCCACTCTTAAGAGCTCCTCAACCAGGGTTGAGCGTTGTTAGGCTTCCTCTCGTTTAAGAGAGTCATTCTGCTGAAGCCTCCACTCTCCAGAGCTCCGCTTAGGCAGTAATATGAGTTTTAGGCTCTTTCTTTTGAGCCTCACTAACTGCCTCTGGCGTTGAGTGTAGCTAGGTCTCCTCTCGCTTTAGAGAGTCGTTATGCTGAGACCTCCACTCTTAAGAGCTCCTCAACTAGGGTTGAGTGTTGTTAGGCTCCTCTCGTTTAGGAGAGTCATCCTGCTGAAGCCTCCTCTCTTTAGAACTCCGTCTTTGGCAGTAATATGTGTTTGTAGGCTCTTTTCTTTCTTGAGCCTCACTAACTGCCTCTGGCGTTGAGTGTAGCTAGGTCTCCTCTCGCTTTAGAGAGTCGTTATGCTGAGACCTCCACTCTTAAGTTGAGTGTTGGGTGTTGTTAGGTTTCCTCTCGTTTAAGAGAGTCATCCTGTTGAAGCATCCGCTCTTTAGAACTCCGTTGTTGGCAGGAATACGAGCTTGTGGGCTCTTTTCTTTTTTGAGCCTCACTAACTGCCTCTGGTGTTGAGTGTAGCTAGATCTCCTCTCGCTTTAGAGAGTCGTTATGCTGAGACCTTCACTCTTAAGAGATCCTCAACTATGGTTGAATGTTGTTAGGCTTCCTCTCGTTTAAGAGAGTCGTTCTGCTGAAGCCTCCACTTTGCATAGCTCCGTTTAGGCAGTATTAATGTGCAGGCTCTTGAGCCTCACTAACTGACCCTGGCGTTGAGTGTAGCCAGGTCTCCTCTCACTCTAGAGAGTCGTTATGCTGAGACCTCCACTCTGGTAGGTGAGCTAGTCTACGACGCTGGCAAGTTTTGAGCCTGCATGTAGAGGTTTGTGGCTCGGGTCCTGGCAAAAGCGATTTGGCTGGGGCAGGGATGGTGTTCCTTGAGTCCTTGAGCATGACGGCGTGGGTAGACCGTTCCCCTAGCATCCTCTAGAGGACACAGCATGGCGTTCCCTACTCAGGGAACGTCTCAGGTTACGCACGTAACCATGGTTCTCTGAGAACAGGGAACGAGACGCTGCGTCTCATTGCCATGCTTCAGGCATTCCTGCCTGCGTCTCCTTCAGACAAAGAAATGGATGACGTTTTCCGCAGGTGCTCTTTTATACCCGCTCTCACTTTATTGTTTACGTCATAGGCTGCCGCCTGCCAATGTCAAGTTCATTGTCGTTTTTGCATTCATCTTTCAGACACCGGTCACACTGAAGGAGTTCCCAAAGCGTTTTGACGCAGCGTCTCGTTCCCTGTTCTCAGGGAACCATGGTTACATGCGTAACCTGAGATGTTTTTTGAGTGAATGGCGGACTTCGTGGGGAGTGCAATACTTTTGGGTGGCAAGTGGGTTGGGGGGCAATTTGCAGGGGGGGGGAACTTTGGCCAAAAAATCACATGTTGTTGGTGTGGGGGGAGTGAATGCATAAGTTTTATGAGCAAATCGTCTCAGGTTAAGTATGTAACCCTGGTTTCTCGAGGGAATGAGACGCTGTGTCGGAAAACGCTAGAGGAACGCCTTCTGTGACCACGCTCTGAATCACATGTGAAATCAGTCTAATGGATGGGCGAGACGTCACGGGTGGGTGACGTAATGCCAGGAAGCTATAAAAGCACGTGCTGTGGAACTGGCGTCAGCTTCTAGGAATGAAGCAAACGCTGGCATGGACGCCAGAAGTATGGCACTGAGACGCAGCTTCTCGTTCCCTCGAGGAACCAGGGTTACATACGTAACCCGAGACATTCCTCTTCAGGAACTCGAGCTGCGTCGGAAAACGCTAGGGGAACGAGAATGCCCACGCCGCCAGACTTCCAAGTCTCTGCCTAGTGTGGAAGACTGCACAGCTAGGGCGAGAGAACAGAAGGAGTGGCTCGCATGTCTAGACCGTAGAACCTGACGAAGGTAAGGGGCGTGGACCACCCGTTGTAGATGTCCTGCATAGGCACACCCGCTAAAAAATCAACACAGAAAATGCAATCAATTAAAACAACAAAACAATAAAAGGTTACACTTTATTTCGATAATCCACAATACACTTTAAACATTCTACTAAATATATTTGCAACTACACGTCACCTACCAGTCATTAGAGTATATATAGACATACAAGTTGACATGAAGTTGCGAAGTTGCTTATAGTCAGTAGAATGCATGTTAGGGGATAAAATAAAGTGCCAGCAGATATTAAGTAGACAGTCTACTAATACTCTAATGACTAGTAGACATGTTGCAAAGTTATAGTTAGTAGAATGTCTAAAGTGGACAATCAAAATAAAGTGTAACCAAAAAAAAACTAACAAAAATAATACACCAAAGAACAAATAAACCTATCAAAAAACAACAAAACAAATAAATAGATTAAACAAAATGACAAAAAAACATCAAATAAATAAAAAGATAAATGAAGTCAATCATCTGAGACTGGTGATTGAAAGCAAAACTACTCTCACGGATACTGAGCTCTAAGTCGATGGCTAACGTTTCACCATTATACAACACATTCATGTTTTTAAGCTTTATGATGCACCGCAATTACCTTGTTACCACAGAGAAAAACGACTGATAAAATGATCTGTTAACACTGAAAGAACCATGACCGTGACTCGTTCCGCAGGCTAACACCTCCTCCAATCAAACCTACTGATGATCAAGCACAACATATTACAGAAAATGAATGGTGAAGACATTACTCAATGCCTCAACCCAAAATAACATCTGCAGAAGCCCAGAACACAATGCAGCAGGCTTGCCTACTTATTGACTTTCATTTGTTGCTGTGTATGGGGGTGTATGAAAGACAGAGAACATTTGTGTGGGTGGGTAATAAGGTCTCAGCTTAATTAGCACAATAAGATAACGGGCCCTTCTGGATATCAGAATATTCACTGCAAGTCTCCACTTACAGCAATATCACTACCAAGAAAAGGGACATCAATTTAGAAACCACAGTTTATTAAAAATACCTTTAACATTATCTCTTTAGAAACCAGGACAATAAAACAAGGTTTAGACAAAAAAAAAAAAAAAACTCAATATACACTCAATTGTGGACAACTGATCAGAAAGCCAGAGCCAATGTTGAACTGATGTAAAACTGTGGCTATTCATGAAAGATCAAAAGGACATTCATAAGACTTTAAGACATAAAGTGGCTGTCAGAAGATGTTTCTACAACACTTCTCAGTAACTTGAATCTCTCAATAATTTTCATTTCAATGTTTCAACATCTCATAAGAATCTTCTCTTTATATAGGCCTACTTTTAACTATAAAACAAGGAAAAAAAAAACAAAAAAAAACCAACCTTAGATCAACTAACTGACTGTAGATACAGTGGGATTGTGGACAACAGGGTGGTATCTTTTTAAGGAAAAAACATCCTTTAAAAATAATGGGCATGTCAGTCCTAAATTTAGGACTCCTAAATGTTTTATCTAAAAATATTTCACAAAGCATTTTAGCACTAAAACTAGCTCCTAAATCTGTGAATGTTAGGAGTAGTGAAGAGGACTCCTAAGTCACTAAGATCAAATCACAAACTATCCTAAAATGGCTGTTGCCGGCAATGTGCCTCGGAAGGTAAACATTTTAGAAATATTTGACGATAATGAGCTTTTATAAATATATCACCTTCGGTTTTGAAGGTTATCACAACTCCAAATTTTCCTTTGATTATGTCCTTGTTTTCAAAACCAGTTTGGCAAGAAGTAACAGCTGTTCTTGCATACAGTTTGGTTTTCTTTGACGTTTGCATGTCTTGCTATCAGCCATGATTATTATACTCTGTTTATTAAAAGGCTGTTTATATGCATATTCGCTCATTATGAGAAGCATACATGTAAGAGGCTGACAATTAGCTGAACACATACTTGTTTAATTAGTGACACTTAACCTGCATTTTAAAATCTTTATTTGAATGTGTCAACATTTTTATTTTTGAACCTTTATCTTTACTCTAAAATATTTCTATGAATAAATCTCTGACAGAGACTATCAGCCAATCACTGTGGGCATAGTTAGTTAGCATGCTGACATCATCCATAGCAACCAGGTCAACCCCGCCCTTATTCTTAGCTTAAGACTTCTCTCTATTCCTTAGTAAAAGTTTGTCTCAGCAGCTTTGTGAATAGGTTTTAAGAAAAAACTCCTTGCTAAAAACTTTTAATGCTATTTAGGAGAACTCTAAGATAAACTGTTTTGTGAATAGGGGCCCTGGTTTCTATAGAAAAAGTCAGTGTTCTGAGACACACACTTAGGACTGCACATGCACATTGGATATTCTAGTTTGAAAAATAAGAATTATATGAAATTTAATCATAAGCTTGGTGAACAGCTTTGGAGGTTTACATTTTTTCCTATTCAAAGACATAGGAGCTGTACTTAGATGATTAAAATAGCTTCCTGAAAGGAGTTTCAAAGATGCCCGCCAGAGTGAAATTACTTGCCTTAAAGGGACTTTGTCTGTGTTCCGATGCATGCCATTTTCTTTAACCATCTAACTCTTATAGTTATAACAACTGTGAAAACAAGTGCAACATTCTCTTGTGGTAGTTTAACTAAAAGCTGGTTGTCATTGAAATGTTAAAGATCAGTGTTCGATTATGAAGGCTGATGTGATATAACTAGTATGCTATCGGAGCTGTGCAATCCCTTTCTCTATGCAAATGCATGTTGTTAATGCATGTGGGTTGTTTCTAGGCCTTTTACACAGCCCGTGTGTCCTCACATCTGGCTTTGATTAGTAGCATAATTGTATTTGCGCCTGTATTATTGTCAATGGCCAGTCAGCAGTTTTGATAAAGTTAAACTAACAGTTGAACTTGACAATAAACATCAATATTTCATTTGGTGTATTTAGCCTTACATGATACCCTACCATGTGTGTAATCTTCCATTTTAAATGTGCAACATTATGTGAGCGAGGCAATTGTCAGTGTTGCTACAGTCAAGAGATCTGCACGCTACTGAAGTTACCACAGTGTTGCTACAGTCAAAGATCTGCACGCTGCTGAAGTTACTTCTGGAGGAGTAATCGTAATATAGTTTTTTAAAGTTGTTTTTAATGTTATTGTTTTTTTGTGGCATGTTTATTATGATTAATTTCCAATTTTATATACAATATAATGCTATCCAAACATTACACTCAAACTCAGAGGACATGACTCATTTAAGATGATCAAACTAATTATTTTCTATATTTTCGATGATCTAATACTTAATGATTTTATTAAAAAGTAAAGTGCATGAAAACATTATTATTGCCTAATTTGTACAGTCTTTACTTGTAATGTTTTATGGGATGCATAACCTTGTCTAATTCTAATGCGCTTTAATGTGATATGTTGTTTGCATTCTATTCTTGCATTTCTTTGGTTAGGAAAGGTGGTCAGACTCTGTAGAATTATCACATTTACTGTACTGTACATACAGTAGGCTTGTGTGCTCCGCTTTAAATCATGAAATGACACCATACATCATATTACATATTTCGGAATTGTATGACACCATTTTTCTTTGTTTCATCATACCCGAATAATTAGTGTAAACTGTGGTTGATGTGTTTAGATTAAGTGTCTGATGAACTGTACATCAATAAATCAACAAACCCGTGCTATAGGCACCACCATTGATACTGGCTACAGCAAAAGTTATTTTACACTACTATTTGAAGCTTCCGCTTTTTGAATGCGCAAGAGTGATAAAGGTCAAGTTATTCAAATGTGTAATTGATTGCTTGTGAAGTGAAAATATGTGTGAATTTTGTGAATCACTTTGTAATCTTTATCTTGTTTTTTATTTAGTTTTGTATTGTCGTTGTTGTTGTTGTTTTCAGTTACACAGTACAGTTAAAATAAAAAGTAAAGTTAAAGTTACTAATAATAGAAAAGCAAATGCTAAAATACGTATTCGTATACCTTGTACTTTGTTTAAAAGTTCTGTGTAATAATTAATCAGAACTGTTAAACAGAGACAGTAAACTAATGAAGACTT
>JADLZN010006336.1:0-10000 GCA_018155175.1 Sinocyclocheilus anophthalmus
CCTGCATGGTTACAATTTTATCTCTAATAGAAGTAAAGTAGTTCATGAAGTTATAGTTTATTAATGCGGTGCTGTTTAGTTATTTACTGCTGTGCTGTTGGGAAATGTCAACACCTTTTGATGCTTTATTTTTCGTTAATTTAACAACTGTATTGAATAAATACCTGGGGTGTTCTGTTTGTTTCTTTCTAAAAAGATAAGGAAAAGTACGTAATCAGATCTAGCAGTAGTTTTTTTTTAATTTTAATTTTAATGCTTTCTGTAGGAAGGTTACTTTCCCGACATCATGCAATACGCAAGACCTCTAGTTTGTCTAGTGTTTGTGCCTCCAGCTGCGCTCATGCTCCATTCTGGGCGGGGCAGATCTCTTTAGGGTGTAGGGGGGGCGAGGTAATATTATACCACGGTGTCGGACTGTTTTCCTTTATCTTCTTTAAGCGTAAAGGAGCAACTGTATCTAAAATGCTAGAAAAGAGAGAGTCCATAGTTTCTGTTACATCATCAAGCTGTTCTGAGCTATTGGATATGCTGAGGAATTGGGATAAATCAGGAAGATTACACACACTCACACTGCGTTATCTGCTGTAGAGCTGCTTTGTTGGACTGACAGCACTAGTGATGCAGTCAATTATAAAGTGAATAACTGACAATTAATCATTTTTTTTATGGACTGTTGAAGTGTTTATTATAAATGCTTTACCTGTGCACCTCATTATTAAAAACAAAAATCCTGTGTCTTTAATCGGTAACATGACCGTCCTGTACGGTCTGTAATGTGATTCATGAGTCCTGGAAATATAAGCCTTCAGTGTGTGTGACTGTGAGGTGTTCGTATAGAGATGAGTTTGAGCCGGCACAGAGCAGCCTTAACTCGGCCGTGCAAAGACATCTGATCCGTCAGAGAATATAGTGAAGAAACGCGAGTGATTCAGAGGCTGTCAGCTGAAAAAACACGTGTGCACACTCCTCACCTCTTCTCTCTCTCTCTCTCTCTCTCTCTCTCTCTCTCCCTCTCTCTCTATATATATCTTCCAGCTACTATCTCTGTCTATCGCTCTCTCTCTCTGTTATCTCTCTCCTCTCTCTCTGTCTGTCTCTCTCTCTTCCTATCTAGTCTGTCTGTCTCTTCTCTCTCTCTATCTCCCTCCTGTCTCCGTCTCGGTCTCTCATCCTCTCTCTCTTAGGTCTCTCGTCTCTCTGTTCTATCCTCGCTCTCTCTCTCTCTCTCTCTCTCTCTCTCTCTCTATCTCTCTCTCTCTGTCTGTCTCTCTCTCTCTCTGTCTGTCGTCTGTCTCTATTCTCTTTCTCCTCTCTCCTTCTCTCTGTGCTGTCGCTCTCTCTCTCTGTCTCTTCTCTATCTCTTCTGTCTCTCGTCTCTCTCTCCTCTCTCTCTCGTCTTGTCTCTCTCTACTTCACTCTCTCTGTCTGTCTGTATATCTATCTATCTGTCTGTCTGTTCTGTCTATCAATCTCTATCTCCTTCTCTCTCTCTCTCTCTCTCTATCTGTCTCTCTCTATCTTTTCTCTCTCTCTCTCTCTCTCTCTCTCTCTGTTTCTCTCCTCTCTTCTCTCTCTCATCTCTCTCTCCTCTGTCGTGCTCTCTCTCTCGTCTCTTTCTCTCTCTCTGTCTCTCTCTTCTCTCTCTCTCTCTCTCTGTCTCTCTCTCTCTCTTTCTCTCTCACACTCTCTCTCTCTCTCTCTTCTCTCTCTCTCTCTCTCTCTCTCTCAATTTAAGAGTGCTTTATTGGCATGACAAAAATTATACATTTGTATTGCCAAAGCAATTGCAGCTGGACTGCTTACAAATAGTACACATGTATTAACAGAAAGAAAAATAATAATATAATAATAATATTTAAAAAGTATTAAACATGTAGTGTAAAATGAATTACTAATGTATAAGTATATAAACTAAAAATAAAATAAGGGATTAGACATATTTACAGAAGCAAAATGTACATCTAAGTAATATAATAGAGTAATCTGGCCTAATATAATGTAGCTGTGCTGGAAACATCAGATCAGGGCAGGCTGAATGTGTTCTCTTCTGTGGTGACAGGCAGACACATACTGAGCAGCAAACACACAGCAGTTCTTCTGTTCTCCTAACAGATACGCCACTTTCTCCTGGTCTGAGAGAGTTTGAAATGTCTGATGGATCTGCTGTATTTTATCGTAGAACACTGTCCGTATATCTGTATTTGGGGCATTCTGTTAGGAAGTGCCGCTCTGTTTCCATCTGATTCAGATCACAGTGTGAACACAGTCTCTGCTCCGGTGGCAGCCATGTTTTTCTGTGTCTGCCCGTCTCTATCATTAGCTTGTGTCCGCTGAGTCTGTATCTGCTCAACGTGCTTCTTAGTTTCTTATCTGACACTGTGTACAGATACTCAGCCATTCTGTACTCTCTCTTTAGGGCCAGATAGCATTGCACTTTACTCTGCTGTTGTGTTTGGGTTTGCCAGTGAGTGATGTAGCTCTGTTTGATCTGTGCAGTAATCTGACTGATTCTGATGCTGTGATGCAGAGCAGCAGATGTTAGTGGAACATCAGGACTGAAGCTCTGGACCAGCTGAGGGAGGGGCTTGCTTTCTTTGCTCATCTCTTGGTGTTGCAGGGCTTTATAATGATATGATTGGTGGTCACTGAGCTTCAGATGTTTCCAGAGTTTAATTGCCCTTTTTTGTATCTTTATGTTTAGAGGATATTTGCCTAATTCTGCCATGCATGCGTTCTTTGTGTGTTCCCTAGGGGCACGTGTAGTATATTGTTACAGAGTTCTGGAATGCAGGCGTCTTCAATCGGGTGTTTTTCCCATTTGGTGAAATCTTGATTTGGATTTGTCAGTGGACCTCACACCTCACTGCCATAGAGGGCAATGGGCTCAATTATTGATTCTAATATTTTCAGCCAAATTCTAATTGGGATCTCTATAGGACATTGCCGTTTGTTGGCGTAGAAGGCCCTGCGTGCTTTATCTCTGTTCATTCACAGCATGATTAAAGTTTCCGTGGATGTGATTTTCAAACCCAGGTAGTTATAGTGTGATGTGTGTGTTATCTCTCTCTCTCTCTCTCTCTCTCTCCTCGGTCTCTCTCTCTTCTCTCTCTCTCTGTCTCTCTCTTATCTTCTTCTGTAGGCGGGGCCCGTCTCTCTCTCGACTCCCATCACTAAAGTGGTGAAGAACGACTCCTACACGCCGCCGTCAGTCTCAGTGCCCCCAGCCCGCCCCCCACACAGACGCGCAGCCCGTCTCCAGGCACGACCGTTCCACGCAAACAGACACCAGCGGCCCCACACACACACCTGCAAAGGTACACACACACACACAACAAGATGCCGTCTCGCTGGATTGGGCTGAGCTGGTCACGTGAGCAGCAGTAAACAGTTTGAACAGAAATCACTCTTGACTGCGGGCCACAGCAGAGAGACAGAAAACACACAGATACTGTCAGCCACATTTCATTATTACATTCACAAATCATTCAAAATACTGGTAAATAAAACTTTAAATCATAATAAAAACTCTACAGTAAATCCTTTAAATTCAACTCTATTAAGAACGGGAATTAAAGCTCTCTCTCTCTCTCTCTCTCTTCTCTGTGTGGTGGTGTGTGTGGTGTTTGTGTGTGTGTGTGTGTGTGTGTGTGTGTGTGTGTGTGTGTGTGGTGTGTGAGTTCAGCCTGTCTTCAGTCCTCGGGAGGGCACAAAAGATCACAGTCAACAACCTTCATCCTCGAGTGACAGAGGAGGATATAGTGGTGAGTTCAGAGCATGCTGCTCAGCGCAAACCACAACACACTTCGCTCATGACTCTGTGTGTGTGTGTGTGTGTGTGTGTGTGTGTGTGTGTGTGTGTGTGTGTGCAGGAGCTGTTCTGTGTGTGCGGGGCGCTGAAGCGGGCGCGGCTGGTGAAGTTGGGTGTGGCTGAGGTGGTGTTTGTGCGCAAGGAGGATGCAGTCAGTGCTTACAGGAAGTACAACAACCGCTGCCTGGACGGTGAGAGACACACCGCTGCGTTCTGATCCGCCACTGCTTAAGAGACGCATGGACTGATCTCTGTGTGTGTGTGTGTGTGTTTCAGGTCAGCCGATGAAGTGTGACCTGCACATGCGTGGCAGTGTGATCACGTCAGAGCAGCCCATCCTCCTGTGAGACGCCCCTCCACCTGTGATGATGATGATGATGCTGGTGCTGATGAAGGTGTGTGACATGACCTCTCTCATCCTCTCTCTCTCTCTCTGTCAGGAGGCTGAGCGACTCTCCCGGAGCTCCGGTGCAGAAGGACTCGGCGTCTCGCTCGGGCTCTAAAGCGCCGGGGCCGGAGGTGGATCCGCAGACCATCCTGAAGGCTCTGTTCAAGTCCTCCAGCCAGAGCGGCTCCAGCGGCGGAGAGACGAGCGCAGCACACGCCACTGCCTTCCGCATCAAGATCTAGCGCACACACACACACACACACACACACACACTCTCACGATCACCAGCTCCCGTTTCTGTTCCCTTTTAACACTGTTTCTGTGACTGTTCTCTCTTCTCTTCAGTAAAGCTCTTGCTTTATAATCAGCTGTGTTTGCTCTCTTTATTGTTCGGATGAGCTATTTGAGATGGCTTCATGTTTACACCATCATTCACGGGTTTGAGATCACTGTTAAACTGAAACTGATGCATTAAATCGATCAAAAGTGACAGTAAAGACATTTATAATGTAACAGAAGATCTCTATTTCAAATAAATGCTGTTCTTCTGAACTTTCTGTTCATCTGTGAATCCTGAAAAATAAAATGTATCACAGTTTCCACAGAAATATTGTGCAGCACGACTGTGTTCAACATTGATAATAATCAGAAATGTTTCTCGAGCAGCAGATCAGCATATTATACTGATTTCTGAAGATCATGTGACACTGAAGACTGGAGTAATGATGCTGAAAATACAGCCACATTCGCTTTTATTTGATAGAGAACGTGAATTAGAAACTTTTCTAATATCTAAATGCTCCTATTTCGCTCAATTCCTGATTATTCGTGTGGCGATACGGCTAGAAGAGGAACTACAGTTCCCAGCAGACTTTGCGGTTCTGTTTCCGGTGACGCGTGTAAACGAAGATGGCGCCGTCCGCGGATCAACACGCGCGCGTCACTCCTGGGGGCTTTACTGGTAAAGTTAACATTTGTTTGTGTTTCAGTAACGTTTAGAAATCCGTTAATCGCGGAGGATAATAATGATGCGCGTCTCTGAGCTGTGAAGTGATGTGTGTGTGTGCAGTGCTGTCGCTGAGGTTCAGTGAGGATGAGGCTCATGCTGCTCTTCATCAGCTGTGTGTTAAAGAGCACCGGGTTCGATCGGAGTCCAACACGAAGCGACCGCTGGACCGAACACTGTTCGTGCTGAACGTTCCTCCCTACTGCTCTGAGGTCAGTCACACACACTCTCTATGTACACTATATACACTACACACACACACTCTATATACACACTATACACACACTATATACACTATACACACACACACACTCTCTATATATACACTATACACACACTATATACACTACACACACACACACACACACCACACCACCTCTCTATAACTATCACACACTATATACATACACACACACAGCACTATCTATTACACACATACCACACTAGATCACACACACACACACACACACTCTCTATATACACTATACACACACTATATACACTATACACACACACACACACACACTCTACACACACACACTCACTCACTCTTTACACACTCTACACACACACACTCACTCTACACACACACACTCTATATACACACACACACACACACTATATACACTATACACACAAACCCACTGTATATATACACACACACATATATACACACACAAAAACACTCTCTATACACTATACACACCACTATATACACTCACAACACCACACTCTATAGACACTATACCACACTATAGACACTATACACACACACACCCTATTACACTATACACACTATACACACTATACACACACTATATACACTATACACACACACACACACTCTATATACACTATACACACTATATACACTACACGCACACACACACTCTATATACACTATACACACTATATACACTACACGCACACACACACTCTATATACACTATACACACACTATATACACTACACACACACACACACACTCTATATACACTATGCACAAACTATATCCACTATAACACACACACACTTATACACACTATATAACACACACACCCACACAACACACTTCATATACACTATACACACACTACCCTCTCTACCCACACCACACACACCTCTATATACCACTTATATACACACACACACACACACTCTATATACACTACACACACTATATAACTACACGCACAAACACACCTATATACACATACACACACTATCTACACTATACACAACAACACTCTATAGTACACTATACACACAATATATACACACACACACACACACACCACACACACTATATCTACACTATACACACACTATATACACACACACACACACACACACTCTATCACAAATAAACACATATATACATAACACACACACACACTCTCTATACACGATACCACACGAATAACTACACCACACACACACTAATATACACTATCCACACACTATAGACACACCCAAAACTATACACACACTTTATATATACACACACACACACACTCTATATATACACTATATACACTATACACACACACACTCTCTATGTACACTATACACACACTATATACACTAACACCACACACACACATCTATAGACACTATACACACAAATTACACTACACACAACACACACATCACGCTATATACAATATTACAACCACACTATAGACACTATACACACACACAAAACTCTATATACACACTATACAAACATATATTAACTATACACACACACAAACTCTATATGACCACTATACACAAACTATAGACACGATACACACACACACTCTATATATACACTATATACACTATACACACACACACTCTCTATGTACACTATACACACACTATATACACAACACACACACACACACACACACACCTCTATATACACACTATACCACACACGATATCACTATACCACACACACACACACTCTATATATACACTATATACACTATACACACACACACACTATATACACACTATATACACTATACACACACACACACTCTCTATGTACACTATACACACACTATATACACAACACACACACACACATCTAATACACACTAACACACACACTATATACACTATACACACACACACACACTCTATATATACACTATACACACACACACGCACTCTCTATGTACTCTATACACACACTATATACACTACACACACACTCTATATACACACTACACACACACTATATAAACTATACAACACACACACACACACACTATATACACTATACACACACACACTCTCTATGTACACTATACACACACTATATACACTATACACACACACACACTCTATATACACACTATACACACACACACACTCTATATACACACTATACACACATATATTACACGATTACACACACACCCACCCACCCACACTCTCATGTACCCTATACACACACTAGATACACTACACACACACCAACACACTCTAGACAAACTATACACACACTATAACCACTATACACACCCACACACACTCAGACCCTCCACCCCACCACCACACACACAACACACACATCTCTATATACACTATACACACCACTATATACACTATCACCCATCTCTATATACACTATAAACACACTATATACACTATACACACACTATAACACCACACAAACCTCTCTCTATATAACTATACACACACCAACAAACACTCCTCTATATACACACACCCCCCCCCACCACCCACAAACAATCTATAATATACACACACACACCCACCACACACACTATAACAAGAACACACACCCGATACACACACACACACACTCTATATATACACTATACACACACACACACACAACTCGATATACACTTACACACACTATATACACTACACACCACCACACACATCTATACACTATACACCAACACACACTCTAATACACTATAACACACTAATACAATACACACACACACACACTTATACATATACCACACACTCACTCTATATACACATATACACACACTATATAAAATACACACACACACCACTCTAGTACACTTATAAACACACTATATACACTACACACACACACACTCTATATACACTATACACACACTATATACACTACACACACACACACTCTATGTACACTATACACACACTATATACACAACACACACACACACACACAAAAAATATACACTCACACACACACACACTATACACACACGCACTACACATGATTTCTCTGGGAAGTGACCCGTGTCCTCATGTGATGGTGTGTTTGTAGAGTGTTCTGACAGAGCTCTTCAGCCGCTTCGGCCCCGTCCTGTCAGTGGAGCTGAAGGAGAGACCAGGAGCGTCTGAATCACAGAAACACCGCGCCGTGTCCAGACACTTCACAGACAAACACAGACAGGTGACGCCTGTACAGCCTCAACTCTACAACACCAGCTAACAAACGGGACAAAAACACATTACTGAAACCTGATCGCAAAACATGTACACATGAAAACTCTAAATATTACTGAAAACTATCATAGTAACTCACTGATAGTAAAATGTCATTGTGTGTGTGTGTGGCGTGTGGGTGTGTGGGTGTGTGCTTTCAGAGTGGCTACATAGTCTTCAAACACGCTTTACGTGTGAACGCAGCAAACGTCACATGAGAACGACGCGCTAATAGTCTCTACGCCGAGAGACGGTCAGGGGGGGGGGGACCGGCATCCACAGTGAGTGTGTGTGTGATGATGAAGATGAAGATGATGGTGATGGTGATTGTGTGTGTGTGTGTGTGTGTAGGGGTGTGTGTGTAGAGGTGTGTGTGTGTAGAGGTATGTGTGTGTGCGTGTGGAGAGGTGTGTGTGTGTGTGTGTAGAGAGGTGAGGGTGTGTGTGATGAGAAGATTGAAGATGATTTGGTGTGTGCTTGGTGTGTGTGTGTGTGTGTGAGTGAGTGTGTGTGTGATGATGATGATGAAGATGGTGATGGTGATTGTGGATGGTGATTGCGGTGTGTTGTGTGTGTGTGGTGACTGTGAGTGTTGGTGGATGATGATGGAAGATGAAGACGATGGTGATGTGGGGTGTGTGTGTGTGTGTGTGCATTTTTGTGACAAATGAGGACATATATGTGTATAATGACAAAGGTATGACAGGTATTACAAGGAGAAGGTGACTTTTCAGGACATTACCCCATGTCCACACTTTTCAAAACGCTTATCAATCACACAGAATGGAGTGTTTGAAAATCTGAAATAGCAGAAGTCTCCTGTGAGGGGTAGGTTTAGGTGTAAGGTTGGTGTAGGGCAATAGAATGGCAATAGAATCTACGGTCTGTACAGTATAAAAACCATTACGCTTATGGGATGTCCCCACTTTTCACAAAACAAACCTGTGTGTGTGTGTGTGTTTGTGTGTTTGTGTGTTTGTGTGTGTGAGTGTGTGTCTGTGTGATGATGATGAAGATGATGGTGATGGTGATAATGTGTGTGTGTCTAGAGTGGATCCAGCAGTACTCAGACTCACTGATCAAAGCTTCATCACTACAGCAGGACATCGATCAGTTCATGAATGACTACGACACACAGAAGGAGGACGGTGAGACCACACAACAACAACACCACACACACACACACACAACAACCCTCTACATTGAGAGTAAATCACTAGCATATGCGACTAAATCTTCACTCTGACTAAATGATGTCTAATATTAGCCAAAGGCTAATCAATTCCTAAGCTCCCCTGTACTCGCCAGTGTTTTCTTTTTTTTTCTGTGAGTGGAGGATGAGATATGA
>JADLZN010006336.1:15000-42500 GCA_018155175.1 Sinocyclocheilus anophthalmus
TAAACAACAAAAATGTGCTTTTGGTGACTGGATTTCTTGCAGTGAGTGTGAGATTCGGCAATTAAACAGTTAATAGTGAAGCGAGCGGATTTATTTTCCAGGGCTCCGGCGCTGACGTCACGGCACAGGTCACGTGATGGCGGAGACGGGAGTCACGTGGTGCCGGAAATAAAGTGCGCAAGTCTTTCTCGAGGTGTTCGTCACTGATCGCCGGTCAATAACACGCTCCGTTATCAAATAACATCGCGCAGAAGTTAATATCTGTTTTAACTGAGTGCTAATCGACATGACGCTGAACCGAAACCATCACCCGAACGGAGGAGTCCTGATCCAGGCCGGAGAGAGGTAACGTTACAACAACAACAACAACAACAACAACATGTCTGATCATTATCACGATACACACACACTGATGACCCTTATGTGACACTCTTCATATCATATATACATGTGTGTTACATTATTTAAATGTATTCAAAATATTACTTCAAACAATATTCAGCTGTGAATAAATGTTCCGCAGTTTTCTTGATCAATAACAAGTGTGCATGTGATCTTATCTGTGTCCTTTGTGCTGTCAGGTCTGATGTCATGACTGAATGAATCCATGTAAATCGTGTGATTTAGTGACTGTGTTTATAGTTGACCACAGATAATAACTCTCAGAGTTAAAGATGTGTGATTTAAGATCAGCTCTTCATCATCATCATCATCATCACAGACAGACAGACGTGTGGGTGATTTCTGAAGGAACTGTAGTAACAGTGTTTGTTCATGTGTTGAGAAACTCTGCGCTGCTGTTCTGGGAACTGACGTGTGCTTGAGTTCCCAGTGTGACCTCACTTCCTGTTTGCATCCTGCTCTTCCAGCATCTTACGAGAATGCAAGAACGTCGAACTTTCCTTCAGTGACGTCACGCCCAAAAACGACCTGTTCAAGGGGACCAAGAAGGGCTCTGTCTACCTCACTCAGTACAGGGTAACTATAACCCACCCAAACACAGATTAACTAATCCACAAGATGTCCAAATACAGGTTAACTAATCTATAACCCACCCAAAACATCTTAACTAATCCACAACATGTCCAAATACAGGTTAACTAATCTATAACCCACCCAAAACATCTTAACTAATCCACAACATGTCCAAATACAGGTTAACTAATCTATAACCCACCCAAAACATCTTAACTAATCCACAACATGTCCAAATACAGGTTAACTAATCTATAACCCACCCAAAACATCTTAACTAATCCACAACATGTCCAAATACAGATTAACTAATCTATAACCCACCCAAAACATCTTAACTAATCCACATGATGTCCAAATACAGGTTAACTAATCTATTACCCACCCAAAACATCTTAACTAATCCATAACATGTCCAAATACAGGTTGACTAATCCATAACCCACCCAAAACATCTTAACTAATCCACAACATGTCCAAATACAGATTAACTAATCTATAACCCACCCAAAACATCTGAACTAATCCACAACATGTCCAAATACAGATTAACTAATCTATAACCCACCCAAAACATCTGAACTAATCCACAACATGTCCAAATACAGATTAACTAATCTATAACCCACCCAAAACATCTGAACTAATCCACAACATGTCCAAATACAGATTAACTAATCTATAACCCACCCAAAACATCTGAACTAATCCACAACATGTCCAAATACAGATTAACTAATCTATAACCCACCCAAAACATCTGAACTAATCCACAACATGTCCAAATACAGATTAACTAATCTATAACCCACCCAAAACATCTGAACTAATCCACAACATGTCCAAATACAGATTAACTAATCTATAACCCACCCAAAACATCTGAACTAATCCACAACATGTCCAAATACAGATTAACTAATCTATAACCCACCCAAAACATCTGAACTAATCCACAACATGTCCAAATACAGATTAACTAATCTATAACCCACCCAAAACATCTGAACTAATCCACAACATGTCCAAATACAGATTAACTAATCTATAACCCACCCAAAACATCTGAACTAATCCACAACATGTCCAAATACAGATTAACTAATCTATAACCCACCCAAAACATCTGAACTAATCCACAACATGTCCAAATACAGGTTAACTAATCTATAACCCACCCAAAACATTTTAACTAATCCACATGATGTCCAAATACAGGTTAACTAATCTATTACCCACCCAAAACATCTTAACTAATCCACATGATGTCCAAATACAGGTTAACTAATCTATAACCCACCCAAAACATCTTAACTAATCCATAAAATACCCAAACACAGGTTGACATCCATAACATGTCCAAATACAGATTAACTAATCTATAACCCACCCAAAACATTTTAACTAATCCACAAGATACCCAAATACAGGTTGACTAATCTATAACCCACCCAAAACATCTTAACTAATCCATAAAATACCCAAACACAGGTTGACTAATCCATAACATGTCCAAATACAGATTAACTAATCTATAACCCACCCAAAACATCTTAACTAATCCACAACATGTCCAAATACAGATTAACTAATCTATAACCCACCCAAAACATCTTAACTAATCCACAACATGTCCAAATACAGATTAACTAATCTATAACCCACCCAAAACATCTTAACTAATCCACAACATGTCCAAATACAGGTTAACTAATCTATAACCCACCCAAAACATCTTAACTAATCCACAACATGTCCAAATACAGATTAACTAATCTATAACCCACCCAAAACATCTTAACTAATCCACATGATGTCCAAATACAGGTTAACTAATCTATTACCCACCCAAAACATCTTAACTAATCCATAACATGTCCAAATACAGGTTAACTAATCTATAACCCACCCAAAACATCTTAACTAATCCACAACATGTCCAAATACAGATTAACTAATCTATAACCCACCCAAAACATCTTAACTAATCCACAACATGTCCAAATACAGATTAACTAATCTATAACCCACCCAAAACATCTTAACTAATCCACAACATGTCCAAATACAGATTAACTAATCTATAACCCACCCAAAACATCTTAACTAATCCACAACATGTCCAAATACAGATTAACTAATCTATAACCCACCCAAAACATCTTAACTAATCCACAACATGTCCAAATACAGATTAACTAATCTATAACCCACCCAAAACATCTTAACTAATCCACAACATGTCCAAATACAGATTAACTAATCTATAACCCACCCAAAACATCTTAACTAATCCACAACATGTCCAAATACAGATTAACTAATCTATAACCCACCCAAAACATCTTAACTAATCCACAACATGTCCAAATACAGATTAACTAATCTATAACCCACCCAAAACATTTTAACTAATCCACATGATGTCCAAATACAGGTTAACTAATCTATAACCCACCCAAAACATTTTAACTAATCCACATGATGTCCAAATACAGGTTAACTAATCTATTACCCACCCAAAACATTTTAACTAATCCACATGATGTCCAAATACAGGTTAACTAATCTATTACCCACCCAAAACATCTTAACTAATCCTTAAAATACCCAAACACAGGTTGACATCCATAACATGTCCAAATACAGATTAACTAATCTATAACCCACCCAAAACATTTTAACTAATCACAAGATACCCAAATACAGGTTAACTAATCTATAACCCACCCAAAACATCTTAACTAATCCACAAGATACCCAAATACAGGTTAACTAATCTATAACCCACCCAAAACATCTTAACTAATCCATAAAATACCCAAACACAGGTTGACATCCATAACATGTCCAAATACAGATTAACTAATCTATAACCCACCCAAAACATTTTAACTAATCCACAAGATACCCAAATACAGGTTAACTAATCTATAACCCACCCAAAACATTTTAACTAATCCACAAGATACCCAAATACAGGTTAACTAATCTATTACCCACCCAAAACATCTTAACTAATCCATAAAATACCCAAACACAGGTTGACTAATCCATAACATGTCCAAATACAGGTTAACTAATCTATTACCCACCCAAAACATCTTAACTAATCCACAACATGTCCAAATACAGGTTAACTAATCTATAACCCACCCAAAACATCTTAACTAATCCACATGATGTCCAAATACAGGTTAACTAATCTATAACCCACCCAAAACATCTTAACTAATCCTTAAAATACCCAAACACAGGTTGACATCCATAACATGTCCAAATACAGATTAACTAATCTATAACCCACCCAAAACATCTTAACTAATCCACAACATGTCCAAATACAGATTAACTAATCTATAACCCACCCAAAACATCTTAACTAATCCACAACATGTCCAAATACAGATTAACTAATCTATAACCCACCCAAAACATCTTAACTAATCCACAACATGTCCAAATACAGGTTAACTAATCTATAACCCACCCAAAACATCTTAACTAATCCATAACATGTCCAAATACAGGTTGACTAATCTATAACCCACCCAAAACATCTGAACTAATCCACAACATGTCCAAATACAGGTTAACTAATCTATAACCCACCCAAAACATCTGAACTAATCCACAACATGTCCAAATACAGGTTAACTAATCTATAACCCACCCAAAACATCTTAACTAATCCATAACATGTCCAAATACAGGTTGACTAATCTATAACCCACCCAAAACATTTTAACTAATCCACAAGATACCCAAATACAGGTTAACTAATCTATAACCCACCCAAAACATCTTAACTAATCCACAACATGTCCAAATACAGATTAACTAATCTATAACCCACCCAAAACATTTTAACTAATCCACAAGATACCCAAATACAGGTTGACTAATCCATAACCCACCCAAAACATCTTAACTAATCCACATGATGTCCAAATACAGGTTAACTAATCTATTACCCACCCAAAACATCTTAACTAATCCATAACATGTCCAAATACAGGTTGACTAATCTATAACCCACCCAAAACATCTGAACTAATCCACAACATGTCCAAATACAGGTTAACTAATCTATAACCCACCCAAAACATCTGAACTAATCCACAACATGTCCAAATACAGATTAACTAATCTATAACCCACCCAAAACATCTTAACTAATCCACAACATGTCCAAATACAGATTAACTAATCTATAACCCACCCAAAACATCTTAACTAATCCACAACATGTCCAAATACAGATTAACTAATCTATAACCCACCCAAAACATCTTAACTAATCCACAACATGTCCAAATACAGATTAACTAATCTATAACCCACCCAAAACATCTTAACTAATCCATAAAATACCCAAACACAGGTTGACTAATCCATAACATGTCCAAATACAGATTAACTAATCTATAACCCACCCAAAACATCTTAACTAATCCACAACATGTCCAAATACAGGTTAACTAATCTATAACCCACCCAAAACATCTTAACTAATCCACAACATGTCCAAATACAGGTTAACTAATCTATAACCCACCCAAAACATCTTAACTAATCCATAAAATACCCAAACACAGCGTTGAATCCATAACATGTCCAAAACAGATTAAACTATCTATAACCCACCCAAAACATCTTTAAACTAATCCACAAGATACCAATGCAGTTAACTAATCTATACACTATAACCACCCAAAACATCTTAACTAATAAACAAGATACCCAAACACGGTTTAACTGATCCATAACCCACCCAAACACGGGTTAACCGATCCCACAGACACAGGTTAATCAGGTGTGCGTGTGTTTCAGATGGTGTTCGTCAGCAGCACGATGAAAGAGAAGTTCTGCTCCCTCATGTTCCCGTATTACCTGATGAAGAACTGCAGCATCGAGCAGCCAGTGTTTGCTGCAAACTACATCCAGGGGTTGATCAAAGCCGAGGCGGGAGGTACGCTGCTTTACCCAGCATGCACCTGCTGCACACTCTCGTTATTGTGCTGTGTTCGGCTCATGCTCACCTGTGTCTCTCTCTGTCAGGCGGATGGGAAGGTCAGGCCAACTTCAAGATGTCTTTCCCCAGCGGAGGAGCCATTGATCTGGGACAGCACCTCTTCAAACTGGCCACCAACGGTCAGGAAACAGTCACTGAGTCACTGAGTCACTGAGTCACTGAATCACTGAGTCACTGAATCACTGAGTCACTGAATCAATGCTGATGTTGTATAGTCATGAACCAGTGCTGAACAGTTTTATGAAGCTCTCTATCTGTGTGTCTGAGGCATTACATGTGTATTTGAGCTGCAGGGTGGAGCAGATCAAACTGAAATGATGATGATCTATCAATCTTTTACTTTTGATGCTTGAATGCATTTCAATATATATTAATGTGTGTGTGTGCAGCGTCTCGAGCTCCTCCGGCTCAGAACGGAGCCGTTGGATTGGCTGCAGGATTATTGAATGAATATGCCAGCCAGCCATGCCACAGTCCGTACCCATACCCGTACCAGATCCCAGCATGCCACAGGCCGGGTACAGCCCCTACCCACAACCCCCCGCTGCAGGTACTGTCAGACTGGCTGAGCTGAAGAATCACACGCATGTGTGCATAACGTATGAGCTGTGTAACTCTATGTGTGTGTGTGTGTGTATGTGTGTATCCCAGCGCTCCCATGTACATGGCTCCTCCTCCTCCATACCCCGGACCTCCTCAGGACTGGTGTCCTCCTCCAGGTAAACACACACAACACACACACACACACACACACACGTGTTGGGATCAGGTCTGTGATGGGTGTTAACAGCAGCTCTCGTCACATGGTCCGTATGCGTTGCGTTCATTCATTTTTTTGATTTAATGTTTAAAACCGAAATATGAAAAAAAAAAACACACCTTTTCCGTTTTTTCAAAGAAACAAGAGTTCGCCTTGATTTTGATGATGAACACAGATATATCATCAGAGCTGTGTCTATTGTCTTCATGTTTCATGGGTCAGAGCGTCTCTAGCTGTACTGAAATCTGAAGGGATTTCCTGACTGTCATAAGTGTAATACTTCTCTGAGTCTCGCTTATGAAACAGACATTACATGAGAGTGTGTAATACTCTTTAATGCTCACATCACCTCATAAAAATAGAAAAATAATACTGTAGTAGTTTGTAACGCAGTAACTTTAGTTTATCAGCAAACGACTTATTTACTCTTACACAAGTCAAATAATTTCAGTACTTTTATTTGTAATCAAGCAAATTATTCCTTAAGTAACAATACTTTTACATAAGATCAGTTTTTTAGTGCTCTCTCCACCACTGTATATATATATTTCCTTGACTCCTGACCCAGGGTTTGAGCTGCACTGCAGTCCATTCTTGCCATTTTCTCACGTTTCTGTTTACAATATTAAATAAAAAAAGAATGAACACAAGCACACGGACCTCACATGATCTCTGTCTGTCTGTGATTCTCAGCAGCTCCAGGAAACACCAAAGCAGCAGAAGCAGCCAGCAGCGCCTTCTATAATCCCAGCAACCCTCACAGCGTCTACATGCCCATGGTGAGACACACTCTCACACACACACACACACTCTCTCTCACACACACAACACACACTCTCTCACACACACACACACACACTCTCACACACACACACACACACACACCTCTCTCACACACACACACACACACACACCACACACCCACACACACACACACACACACACACCTCTCTCACACACACACACACACACTCTCCTTCACACACACACACACACACTCTATCACCCACACACACACAAACACACACTCTCTCACACACACACACACACACACACTATATACACACCACACACACACACACACACACTCTCTCTCACACAACACACACACACACACACTCCACACCACAAACTCTCTCTCTCTACACACAACACACACACACTCTCCACACACAACTCTCTCACACCACACACACACAACACCTCTCTCTCACACACTCTAGCTCTCGCAAACACCACACACACACATCTCACACACACTCTCCCTCCACACACACACAACACACCAACACACACCCCACCACACAAACACACACACACTCACTCACTCACACTCGCTCGCTCGCACGCACGCACTCACTCACCCGCGCACACACTCGCAAAAAGCACGCACGCTCACGCAATCACACTCCTCTTCAACACACACGCGCAGCACTTCACTCACTCGACCCACACACACCACTAGCACCTCGGCATCGGCACACATACTCATCACTCACTCACTAACTCATCACTCACTCACGCACTCTCACACACACACACTCACCACTCACACACACACACAGCACTAACACCACAGACTACCACTCACTCACTCAATCGCACACGCACACTCACACGCACTCACTCGCATGCACGCACGCACGCACACACACACTCGCAAGAACCTCACTCGCACACTCAATCACTCAACCACGCAAAGCAACTCACTCACTCACACACACACACACACACAATCTGCTCACACTCACACACACACACACACACCTCTCTCACTCACTCACTCACTCACAAACACACACACACACAAACACTCAGCTCTCTCCACACTCACACACACCACACACACCTCTCACACCACTCCACACACACACACACACACACCACACTTCACCTCTATCACACTACAAACACCTCCTCTCACACACACCCTCTTCACCTCACTCTCTCACACTCACACACAATCTCTTCTCTCTCTCACAACACAACACACACTCTCTCTAGCTCTCACACACACCACACAAACTCTCTCTATCTTTCTCATATAACCTCTCCTATCCTCTATCAACACACACTATCTCTCTCTCTCACACCACACACTCTCTCTCTCTCTCCACCACACACACTCTCTCTCTCACAAACACCTCTTCTTTAGGAAACTCACCACACACCACATCTCATCTCACACACACACACACACTCTCTCTCTCTCTCGCACACACACGACACTTTTTTTTTTTTTATCTTTCTTTGTCTCTCTTTCTCACACACACACACACTCTCTCTCTAACTCTCACACACACCACACACTCTCTCTCTCACACACACTCTCTCTCTATCTCTCTCTCTCTCTCACACACACACACTCTCTTCTCTCTCTCTCACAGACACACACACACACACAACACAACACTCTCTCTCACACACACACACAAACACACACACGCACGCACGCACACACAAACACACACCACTCTCTCTCTCTCTCTCTCTCACACAACCACACTCCACTCTCTCACCCACCTCACTCTCTCACACTCACACACAACTCTCTCTCCACACAACACACACCACACACTCTCTCTCAACACTCACTCAATCTCTCGCTCTCTCACACACACACTCACACACAAACAAACACACTCTCTACACACTCACCCTCTCTCTCTCTCTCACACTCACCCACTCTCTCTCTCTCTCACACACCCACCCACACACAAACCACTCTCTTCCCACCCCCCTCCTATCACACACACCACACACACACGCTCTCTCTCTCACACACCCACACACTCTCTCACTCTCTCTCTCTCACACACTCTCTCTCTCTCACCCACACACACTCTCTCACACTCACACAAACAGAAACACACACACACACACACACACACACTCTCCTCTCACACACACACACACTCTCTCACTCTCTCACAAACACACACTCACTCTCTCACACACACCTCACTCTCTCACACACACACACACACTCCTCTCTCACACACACACACACACCCCACCTCCTCTTCACCACTCACACACTATCTCTCTCTATCCAACACACACCACCTCGCTTAACACTCACACACACTCCTCTCTCAAACTCACACCCAACGCACACCTTTCTCTCTCTCACACACACACACAACACACACACTTTCTCTCTCTCACACACACTCTCTCACAATAAAACACAATAACACACACACACACACACACACACTCTCCACACACACACACTCTCTAACACTCTCTCACACACCACACTCTCATCACACACACAATCTCTCACAACACACTCTCTCACACAACACACCAACACACTCTCTACTCTCTCATCTCAAACCAACACACTCCTCTCTCTCACACACACAAACTTTGCTCTCCACAACACACCAATACCCTCACACTCTCTCTCTAACACACCACACATCACACTCAAAACAATCTCACACTCTGCAACGCACTCTCTATCTCTCTCTCTATATCTCTCTCTATCTATCTATCTATCATCTATATCTCACACAAAACACAAGCTCTCTATCTCTCTCTTATCTCTCTTCGCTCTCTCTCTCTCTCTTCCTCTCTATCTCTCTATATATCTCTCTCACACACACACACACTCTTCTCCTCCTCTCCCCCCCTCTCCCTCTCTCCTATCTTCTCTCTCTCTCTCTATGACTCTATATCTCTCTCTCTATCATCAACCACACACTCCTCTCTCTCTCTCCTCTATCTCTCTCTCTCTCTCTCTCACACACACAAACACTCACTCTCTCTCTCTCTCTCACACACACACAACACTCTCTCTCTCTCTCTCTCTCTCTCTCTCACACCAATACCAAACCATCGCTCTCCTCTCGCTCTCACACTAACACACCACACACACACCCAACACAACACTCTCTCTCCTCTCTCTCTCACCACACTTACACACACATCACACACATCTCTCTCTCTCTCTCTCACACACACACCCCCACACCCACCCCCCCCCCACACCCACACACACTCTCTCTCTCTCTCTCTCTCTTTCTCTCTTACACACACACACACACTCTCACTCTTCTCTCTCTCTCACAGACACACACACACACACACACTATCTCTCTCTCTCTCTCTCTGCTCTCCACACACACAACACTCTCTCTCTCTTCTCTCTCTCTCACACACACAACACACACACACACACTCTCTCTCTCTCACACAGACACACAAACACACACACACCACACACACACCACTCCGCTCTATCTCCTCACACACAACCCACACTACAACACACTTCTCTCTCTATCTCTCTCTCCCACAAAAACAAACACACACACCACTCTCTTCTTCTCTCCTCACACACAAAAACACACACTCTCTCTCTATCTCTCTCACACACAAACACACACACTCTCTCTCTTTCTCTCTCTCTCTCTCTCTTTCTCGCTCTCTCTCTCTCTCTCACACTCACACACACACCTCCTCTCTCTATCACACACACACACACACACACTCTCTCTCTCTCTTCTCTCTCACACACACACACAACACGCTCTGCATCTCTCTCTCTCTCCTCTCTCTCTCTCACACACACACACCTTCACTCTCTGTCTCTCTCTCCAACAACACCACACACAACACCACACTCTCTCTCGCTCTCTCTCATCACACACACACCACACCACACCAACCTCTCTCTCCTATCTCACACACACACACACAACACACACTCTCTCTCTCTCGCTCTCTCACACAAACACACACACACAAACACCACCACACCTCTCTCTATCTCTCACACCACACACACACACCCTATCTCTTCTTCGCTCTCTACACACACCACACACCCCTCTCTCTCTTCTCTCTCACCACACACACACACACTCTCCTACCTCATCTCTCTCTCTCTCTCTCACACACAACACACACACACACTCCTCTCTTCTCCTCCTCTCTCTCTATATTCTCTCACACCACACACTCTCTCTCTCTCTATCTCTTCATCTAACACACACACACCACTCTCTCTCCTATCTCTCTCTCTCTTCTCTCACACACACACACACTCTCCTCTATCTCTCAACACACACAAACACACTCGCTCTCTCTCTCTCTCTCCCACTCACACACACTCTCTCTCTCACACAAACTCTCTCTCACACACACACACACTTTCTCTCTCACACACACACTCTCTCACACTCACACACCACACACACACACGCCACTCGCACCATGCTGCGCTCACACTCACACTACATCACGCCACTTGCCACACTCACTCGCCCATGCGCGCTCACACACGCACTCTCGAACACTCTCTAGCAACACACTCTCGCACAACTCACTAATCACTCACTAACTGCAGAGTACACACACACTCACACTCAAACTCACACTCACAATCACTCACTCACTCACTCACTCTCTCTCACTCGCATCGTACACACACACACACACACTCACACAAAAACACACACACACACACACACACACTCTCTCTCACACAGACACACTCACACACTCACACACTCGCACGTACAACCACAACACCCACACTAACTCTCTACACCCCACAAAAACACACACAAACACACACACAAACACTCTCTCTCACACAACACACAAACACTCTCACAAACACATACACCAGAAAAAATAATGTCATGCTTGGTACAAGTTACTAAATGAATTCAAATTGATTAGACAGAATAAAAAGAAAAATAATTTCATGGGGCTCTATAAGTTATTAAAAATAATCCAAATGTAAAACCTGCTTTCATCAGAAATGATGATCAGCCGTCTTCACACAGAGACTCTTTCACCGATCATGATCCGATCCGGTTTATTTCTCACTGTGGAGCTGCATGTTCATGTTGATGTGAAGCGAATCACTTCTACAGCTGATCGAGTGACTCTGAGTCTGAATCTGTTGTGTTTGCTGTCGTTCCATTAGGATCAGCCGCCCCCGTACTTCCCTCCTGAGAATCCAGACAAGAAGAACATCTGAAGAACACGAACACGGACCGCAGCGATTCGCTCGTGTGCTGGATGAGTCGTTCTGATCGGTTCATTTGATTCGGTGTGTTTCTCTCTGTCAGAGCTGAAGCAGCCCATTCATATATACTGATTTACTCTTTAGCCCGAAAGAAGTAACATAAACACTTCTATTTCTGCTTACTCCGTTTTTAATCCTGGTGTGTGTGATGCTGGACTCCTCTGTAAATTCCTTTTGATAATATAATAACCATAAATCATAGTAAAGTAGGTGATAGTGGATCAGTCCTGACAGAGTCGATAAATAAAGCTCTGTATTCTCTCAGTGTTCTTGTGTTCTTTTCATTCACGTCGGTTCAAACCCGCTTCAGATCATCACAGCAGTTCAACACCAAATGAAGTGTAAGAAACCGAACCACAACCTGAGTGAAACACATCCTCATCACCACCGTGCTCACGAGCGTCAGCTGATGGACTGCTAGTTGAGCTGGCTGGTCAGGGTTAGTGGAGATGCTCAGTACGATCATGTGAGTTCATCATCATATTGAAACTGCTGCTTTTAGAAACTGAATCAAAAGAGTCGAATCGCTCGAACTGATGCTGGTCAGAACCGTGTAAATGCCACGAAAACAAACCAACTGCAAATCTAGTGAAAGAGTAATCAATTTAATACAAGTAACAAATAATCTAATATCATTAAATATAAAGTGTCCGTGTTAAATGTGTTATTTGATCAAATTGTTTTGTGGAGCGTTTGGTTAATCAGGCCAGTAAGAGACTAATAACTACGACTCTTACTTTTATTACACAAATGTGTCATTACAAACGTATAAAACTGACCCGAGATCAACCTCGAAACGGTTTGAGCTCAGTCTGGATATGACGCTGACTTTTCTGTGTGTTCTGATATTTAACTCTGAGAACAAACGATTCTACCAAGGGTTCTTAACTTGCATAGAGTATGTGAGCTGAAAACAAGCTTTCATTTGAATATTCGTAGCTCGATCATCATGCTGCTTGATAAAAAGATGTGAACTGTATTACTTTTAAAGTTTATGCCTGCGATCTCTCTCCGTTACGTGTGTTACCTGCTTTCAAACCTCCAGAAACATTCAGACGCAGAGAAACATCTGCTAGAAGATCAGAAAATTAAACCCGAATCCACAGCTGGAGTGTCTCTGCTGTCAGACGGGTTAGTTATGAGCTTTACTAGTCAAACCTTCACCTTCATCTTCATCTAGAGCAGATCAACATGAGGTGTTAGCATAGACAGACAGATGGACAGACGGACAGATGCATAGACGGGTAGATAGACGGATAGATGGATAGACAGATAGACGATAGATAGACGGACAGATAGACGGATGGATGGATGATGGACAGATAGAGGACAGATGGATGGATGGAATGTGATGGAGGATGGATCGATGGATAGATAGATGGATGGATATATGATGGATGGATGGATGGACAGATAGACGGATGGATGGATGGATGGATGGATGGATAGATGGATGGATGGATGATGGATAGATGGATGGATGGATGGATGGATGGAAAGATGGATGGATGGATGGATGGATGGATAGACAGATATATAGATGACAGATGATAGACTTGCTCTAAGGATAGATGGCTGGAGGGATATATGGATATAGCGATGGATGGACAGATAGATGCCAGATGGATGGATGGATAGACTGATGATGGGATGGATGGTGGATAGACAGACAGAAAGTCTCGATAGATAGGATTGATAGGAAAGGGTGATAGATGGTATGGATTGATGGATGGATAGACGGATGGATGGACAGATAGATGGACAGATGGATGGATGGATGGATGGATAGACGGATAGATGGATGGATGGATGGATAGACGGATAGACAGATAGATAGATAGACAGACAGATAGATAGACGGATAGATAGACGGATAGACGGATAGACGGATAGATAGATAGATGGTAGAAGCACGCGTGGCAGATGGATGGATGTATAGGACGGCTAGATAGATGGTAGACTGATAGAACGTATGGATGGCTGACTGCTAGGATCGATAGACGATGGATTGATGGATTGATGGATAGATAGATAGACGGATGGATAGATAGCTAGATAGATAGACGACCATAATTAAATAATGCAATAAGTAATGCAAACATCACCAAACAAAGAAAAAAGGAAAAGTATTTTCAAGTTAAGCAAAAGCCTGAGAAAAAAGAGATGATTTAAAAGAAGATAACGTAGGGGATGATCTGATGGATAAAGGCAAAGTGTTCCAGAGTGTAGGACCAAGAACTGATTTTAAACGAAATTACATTTAACGAATGTTTTGCTAACACTCCCATTAAGTTCACAGTACACAGTTGGACTGGGTTGACAGAACTGATTAATCGGTATTAATCATCTTTTTGGTGAAGTCATATCAATTCTTAAATCACAAAATCGATCTTTTATTTGTTGCTATTTTCAGTTGATACATTTATTAGCCTGTTTTCAGTTGATGCGTGAACTTTATTTGTAGTGTCATCCAGTAATTGCAATAATCTTTGTGATTTTTTTCTTTTGATATGAAACAAATTCTCAGCATTCAAACTGGTGCGCTCTGATTGGCTGTGTATCTATTTGCAACGCTTCGATTGGCTGATTTGCAGTGTTCTGATTGGCTGCGTGTCTGTTTGCAGATTTCTGATTGGCTGCGCATCTGTTTGCAACATTCTGACTGGCTGCGCATCTGTTTGCAGAGTTCTGATTGGCTGCGCATCTGTTTGCAACGTTCTGATTGGCTGCTCATCTGTTTGCAGAGTTCTGATTGGCTGCGTGTCTGTTTGCAGAGTTCTGATTGGCTGCGCGTCTGTTTGCAGAGTTCTGATTGGCTGCGCATCTGTTTGCAGAGTTCTGATTGGCTGCGAATCTGTTTGCAACGTTCAGATTGGCTGCGAATCTGTTTGCAACGTTCAGATTGGCTGCGAATCTGTTTGCAACGTTCTGATTGGCTGCGCATCTGTTTGCAACGTTCTGACTGGCTGCGCATCTGTTTGCAGAGTTCTGATTGGCTGCGCGTCTGTTTGCAGAGTTCTGATTGGCTGCGTGTCTGTTTGCAGAGTTCTGATTGGCTGCGCATATGTTTGCAGAGTTCTGATTGGCTGCGCATATGTTTGCAGAGTTCTGATTGGCTGCGCATATGTTTGCAGAGTTCTGATTGGCTGCGCATATGTTTGCAGAGTTCTGATTGGCTGCGCGTCTGTTTGCAGAGTTCTGATTGGCTGCGAATCTGTTTGCAGAGTTCTGATTGGCTGCGAATCTGTTTGCAGAGTTCTGATTGGCTGCGCGTCTGTTTGCAGAGTTCTGATTGGCTGCGCGTCTGTTTGCAGAGTTCTGATTGGCTGCGCGTCTGTTTGCAGAGTTCTGATTGGCTGCGCGTCTGTTTGCAGAGTTCTGATTGGCTGCGCATCTGTTTGCAGAGTTCTGATTGGCTGCGCGTCTGTTTGCAGAGTTCTGATTGGCTGCGAATCTGTTTGCAACGTTCAGATTGGCTGCGAATCTGTTTGCAACGTTCTGATTGGCTGCTCATCTGTTTGCAGAGTTCTGATTGGCTGCGCGTCTGTTTGCAGAGTTCTGATTGGCTGCGCATATGTTTGCAGAGTTCTGATTGGCTGCGCATCTGTTTGCAGAGTTCTGATTGGCTGCGCGTCTGTTTGCAGAGTTCTGATTGGCTGCGTGTCTGTTTGCAGAGTTCTGATTGGCTGCGCATATGTTTGCAGAGTTCTGATTGGCTGCGTGTCTGTTTGCAGATTTCTGATTGGCTGCGCATCTGTTTGCAACGTTTTGACTTGCTGCGAATCTGTTTGAAGCGCTCTGATTGGCTGCGGGTCTGTTTGCAGCGCTCTGATTGGCTTTGCGTCTGTTTGCAGCATTCTGATTGTCTTTGTGTCTGTTTGCAGAGTTCTGATTGGCTGCGAATCTGTTTGCAACGTTCTGATTGGCTGCTCATCTGTTTGCAGAGTTCTGATTGGCTGCGTGTCTGTTTGCAGGAAAGGTTTAGATTGGCCTGCGAATCTGTGCACCGTTCTGATTGCCGGGGTGGGGCCTGCGCATCTGTTTGCAGAGTTCTGATTGGCTGCGAATCTGTTTGCAGAGTTCTGATTGGCTGCGCATATGTTTGCAGAGTTCTGATTGGCTGCGCATATGTTTGCAGAGTTCTGATTGGCTGCGCATATGTTTGCAGAGTTCTGATTGGCTGCGCATATGTTTGCAGAGTTCTGATTGGCTGCGCATATGTTTGCAGAGTTCTGATTGGCTGCGCATATGTTTGCAGAGTTCTGATTGGCTGCGCATATGTTTGCAGAGTTCTGATTGGCTGCGCATATGTTTGCAGAGTTCTGATTGGCTGCGCATATGTTTGCAGAGTTCTGATTGGCTGCGCATATGTTTGCAGAGTTCTGATTGGCTGCGTGTCTGTTTGCAGATTTCTGATTGGCTGCGCATCGGTTTGCAGAGTTCTGATTGGCTGCGCATATGTTTGCAGAGTTCTGATTGGCTGCGAATCTGTTTGCAACGTTCAGATTGGCTGCGAATCTGTTTGCAACGTTCTGATTGGCTGCGCATCTGTTTGCGGAGTTCTGATTGGCTGCGCATCTGTTTGCAGCGTTCTGATTGGCTGCGCATCTGTTTGCAGAGTTCTGATTGGCTGCGCGTCTGTTTGCAGAGTTCTGATTGGCTGCGAATCTGTTTGCAACGTTCAGATTGGCTGCGAATCTGTTTGCAACGTTCAGATTGGCTGCGAATCTGTTTGCAACGTTCTGATTGGCTGCTCATCTGTTTGCAGAGTTCTGATTGGCTGCGAATCTGTTTGCAGAGTTCTGATTGGCTGCGAATCTGTTTGCAGAGTTCTGATTGGCTGCGCATCTGTTTGCAACATTCTGACTGGCTGCGCATCTGTTTGCAGAGTTCTGATTGGCTGCGAATCTGTTTGCAACGTTCAGATTGGCTGCGAATCTGTTTGCAACGTTCTGATTGGCTGCGCATATGTTTGCAGAGTTCTGATTGGCTGCGAATCTGTTTGCAGAGTTCTGATTGGCTGCGCATCGGTTTGCAGAGTTCTGATTGGCTGCGCATCTGTTTGCGGAGTTCTGATTGGCTGCGCATCTGTTTGCAACGTTCTGACTGGCTGCGCATCTGTTTGCAGAGTTCTGATTGGCTGCGCATCTGTTTGCAGAGTTCTGATTGGCTGCGCATCGGTTTGCAGAGTTCTGATTGGCTGCGCATATGTTTGCAGAGTTCTGATTGGCTGCGAATCTGTTTGCAACGTTCAGATTGGCTGCGAATCTGTTTGCAACGTTCAGATTGGCTGCGAATCTGTTTGCAACGTTCAGATTGGCTGCGAATCTGTTTGCAACGTTCAGATTGGCTGCGAATCTGTTTGCAACGTTCAGATTGGCTGCGAATCTGTTTGCAACGTTCTGATTGGCTGCTCATCTGTTTGCAGAGTTCTGATTGGCTGCGCATCTGTTTGCAACGTTCTGACTGGCTGCGCATCTGTTTGCAGAGTTCTGATTGGCTGCGCATCTGTTTGCAGCGTTCTGATTGGCTGCGCATCTGTTTGCAGAGTTCTGATTGGCTGCGCATCTGTTTAAATTATATTAAACCTTAAAGTTCAGGCCATAGTAAGGGCTTGGGCAGAGTGACAGGTGGATTGCCGGCTGTCACCAGCGTCGAGATCGGTGGGCGGGGCTTCCGAAACAGCTACCGCCTCTTTGCCCATTTTTTCGATTATCCGGGAGTGGCGCGCTGCCAAGATGGCGACGGCCGGATCCGCCCACTTTGAGCTTCAAAAACACCCTTTAGAAACCTACGGGTGACGTCACGGACACTACATCCATGTTTTTATAGTCTATGATGGAGCAGCGTGTTTTATTTGGACTTTCAGATGTATGAATCTGCACAGCATTCCAACAGATTCACTGACACACACTGTTCCTGATTTAAAGTGAGTTTATTGTACCTAACATTTCACACCCTATACAACAAACACACACACACACACACACCACACGTTACTCTTCAGGTATCCCAGCTGGGCGCCCGGTTGCGTCGGGAGCCGGAGCCCCACGAGTCCCGCCACCTGGTCGAGTGCGCGCTCGCCGGGAGCGTGGTAGTGCTCGTGCAGACGCAGGTGCAGACGCGTGGACGTCAGCAGACAGAGATACGTGCGCGCCGCATGAAGAGCGTCCATCCATGCAGAACTGAGTGCCGGTCACCTGAAACACACACACACAGATTACACACACACACAGAGATTAAACACACACACACACAGATTACACACACACACACACACACAGTTATCCACACCGCACACCCCCCCCACACACAGATTACGCACAATAACACAAACCAGAAGGAAACACACACGCTCACACATACACACAGACACACAAACACACACACACCAGATTACACGCACACACACACAGATTACTCACACACACGCACACACACAGATTACGCACACACACACACACACAGATTACACACACGGACACACACACAGATTACACACACACACACACACATAGATTATGCCACCCCTACGCACCCACACACACACACACACAGAGTGCGTCTCACTGACGATGATGATGATGATGATGAGGGATAATGTGTGATCTGTGTGTGTGTGTTTGAGCAGGAACTGGAGCCGCAGACAGGAAGTCAGTTACTGCAGCTCTGGGAGCGAATCTGAGCCCATCACATACATCACTGTGATCTTTACGTCACTTATGGGGATTTATGGACTTAAATCTTCTTCCTTCTGGCTGCATAACATGTTCTCAGGCTGAGTCGGGCCTCATGAACATCAGCGATTAAATGTTTTACGAATCTTATGTTTTTAAAATCTTCACCGAATGCGTTGGCTCTGATCAGTTCAGTGTGCTGCTTTTAATTGCTGTGCAAATGTTTTTGTCATCTATGATGACTTTGCACAAAGTGTTCACTATTGCAATGTTGAAATGTTTGTTTAGCAGATAAAGTGGAAAATATGAAATATTTTGTGAAACGGAAGGACAGTTTGGAATTGTGTTCTTGGTTCATTGTTTTGTCTGTTAGCTGATCATAAGCTCTGCTTGAAATAACTGACATGTTGACGTTGTGAATTAAACACTGAAAGCTGCTATAATAATCCAGCCTGGCATTTTAATAGTGAAAGCAAAAATCCAAAGCAAAGTTGAGTTTTCTGTTGGTTGACTGTTCGTTTGTGCCATCGTATGTTTTGATGAATGTTCAGTCTGTTTATTTCTCATGTCATCTTTAGTGACGCAATTGTGTCATTTGCAATAAAACAAATTGCAGATGTTTCTCTTGTAAAGTCATGGAAACATTAGATTCCTCATGAAAATTATTAAACACTCCAAAATTAATCATCTCTAAGTCATGGAAAATAATAGAAGTCATGAAAATTGAACAAAATCTCAAAAAAGTTATGAAAATGAACCAAATCTCGAATAGCCATGAACACTAAAAACAAAACAAAACGACAATTTAGCAATCTCGGAAAGTCATGAAAATGAAATAAAATTTTGAAAAAGTCATCAATTGAATAAAATCTCCAAAAAGTCATAAATATTAAAATCTCAAAGTCATGGAAATTAATCAAAACATAATTGATGAAAATGAATAAAATTTCGAAATAGTCATGAAAATTTAACAAAACCTCAAAAAAGTCATGAAAATGTATAAAATTGCAAAGTTGTGAAAATTTAAAATCTTGAAAAGTCATTAAAAATGAATAAAATCTCAAAAGTCAGAATTAACCAAATCTCGAATAGCCATGAAAATTGAACACAATTTTTTTTATCAAAATCTCAGAAACTGATAAAAAATGAATACAATTATGAAAAAAATCATGAAAGTTAGCCAAATCTCAAATAGCCATGAAAATTGAACAAAACCTCAAAAAAGCCATGAAAAATGAACAAAATCTCGAAGTCATGAAAATTTTATAAAATCTCGAAAAGTCATAAAAATACGGAGCCCCTAAAGGGACATTTGCAAAAATAAAAAAAGACTTTCATGTGCGCTTGAGAAACGCGTTACAGTTTCTGGTTGCGTCACTTCTGCCGTCTCACAAAGAGGAAAACAAGAGCATGGATGCGCATAATTTACATAATCGAGATCTATTTTGGCCTTCAATATGAAAACATTGTTTCTGTTCTTGCGTTCCAGAAATATACTTAAAATGACATTTAAGTATACTTGACTTATACTTAGAAAAAGTCTAAATATATTTGAGCTATACTTGTGCTTCGGGAATCCATGTTTTCATTGTTATACGGTAAGGTGGTGCTAGTACACATCTTCTGTACAGAATTTCCAAAAAACACAAGTGAAGAGGAAACTGAAACAACAGATGCTTCCACACATAATCGAACACGATCATCAGACATAAAACAGCATCAAAACGTTATGGAATAAAATGAGCTTTGGGGTGTTGATCGACTCTCTTTTTTTCAGCTTTTTGTTTAAAATGTTGTGTATTTCTTTTTTTATTATTATTTATGAAACCCACATTCAAGTGTTTATAAAAAGAATGCATGAAGCTAGAATAAAATGTTTTTGTTTACAAGCAGATACCCTGTTCTTTTGATGTTTATATGTTCAGATATTCATATAAAAATATATACAAATTAATACCTAAACAGGGACATAGTAGTATACTTAAAGTATGATGTAAAGTTCACTTAAAGAAACTTACGAGTATACTTGCAGTATAAAACTGCTAAACTAGTAGTTTACTGAGACTATACTTCAAAATGCTACAAGTATTTAATTAATAAACTATCACTAGTTCACTTTTAGTATAGTTGCAGTACAAGCTAAACATTTTGATGTAAGCTAGTTGTGTACTCAAAGTTTACTACTGTTATACTTAAAGTAGTATACTTTATATACTAGAAAGTGGGCCAATTTAGTCCCAAGGCGTATTGAAAATAGTTACACTTAACAAGTACTCTGATATTTGTATACTTGCTACATAAAGGATACTTAAAAATATACATGAACTGTGCGTTAATAAATGAAACTTGAAAATATAACTCTTTTTGATAAGGGAGTGCTCGATTTAAAAATTAACGAATTAATCGCACATTTTTTTCTGAAATCCGCATTGGTCTTTTCGTGATGATTAGATGTTTAATTTTACTTCTAAAATGCTTGTTAAACAAGTTTAAATGTAAGAAATATTGCATTCAAACTTAATGAAAAATGTCTAGTTTCTGCGGCTGAAGCAATGTAATTTAACATATTAACAACACTCTTCTTAGTTCTCGTTTAACCTAATTCACAGCTTACGGATGGCTTTGTATCATTTTTAATTATGTGCCGTTATGGTCATTAAGACAAAATTTTAACTTTGTTGCGCACACTTCAAACGTAGTCCAATCTCAGCTAAATTAGTTGTTTCCATTTCTCATTAAGGAGAGTTGACTGGGAGAGTCAGAGCAGAAGATTCAAAAGCCCAAAACTAAGGGCCACTCTAATGTGTATTTTCTTAATTTCTCCAGTACCGGCAACAGAACCGTTAACATCAGAGCTTATCGATACACCGGTCTTTCATAATTCAGCTCCGGGGTCCATGTAACCCGTTTAATCCCAAATTATTCCCAAACATGAAAATATCCAAGTGATGTGTCATTAGTAACCCTTTCAAAATTGTTACTTTATTGTAACATAGATCATCACATTTTTATATTAGTGCTACCAGTATTACAACATCAACATTGTAACTTATTTGTAACATTTGAACTTTTAATTTAGTGCAGTAGTTTGTCAGTGCAATCTTCACTAACAACTGCATTTGGATTTCTATGTAAACCTAAGTTCACTGTTATCCCAGCGGGCACTATTGTGACCATCACTATGTTTACTGATTCTATGACCACACGCAACTAAACTGAATATATGTGAATTCATATATTAATCCTAGACACCTGTACCAAAAATCTTTATGTTAACATACTTTACTAGTCTTTTGTTTTGGAGCTTTGATGCAGCAATCATCATCTCATGGTGCAGACAGGAAGTAAACTGCTCTGGTCATGTGACAATTTGAGACCCTTTATTTGTTCCATATTTGCAGGAAATGCACTAAAACATCAGTCAGTAAGGTTTTTAGAGCTTCTTTACGGTCACTATTGTGAGCGGTGGGATTAAATGGGTTTTAATACCGAGTTTCGGTACCCATTCCTACCCAGCACTGATATTGCTTAAATATTAGCACTTTAGGAAAGCCTCTTTATACAGCATTATAATAATAAATGCATTAATAGCAATTTTGATCCATTCAAAGTCACTGTCAGCGAAATTTCCTGCACAAGTGATATTGTACCTATACCTCTGTGGCAGAATTTCAGTCTGATGAAGCTGAACTAGTGTGAAATGAGAAGCAAACTAACTCGACTCTCACCTACATAATATTCTGACTTTGTCAGTAAGTCAGCTGTTGCTCAATTTGGAAAACATTTGAGAAATAAGGACTGGCTTCATGTCTTCGTGTTCATTAGAGGCCACTGAGTTTACAAGCAGGTCGGGTGTCGATACACTGGATCTGAACAATGGGTTTTTAAAGTGACAGCAGCCTAATATTCCTCAAGCTGACTGAATAACTTGTGTAGCCTTTATAAGAGTTAGACTTGTATTCGTTTTAGCTGTTTTATTTACATTGGTATAAAGAATTGTGAAATTTGACCAGTGTCTAAAATCTTGGTCTCGTACCCGCCTTTTTTCCAGTAAACTAACTATATAATAATGTACATTTGCTATCATGAAATAAAGTTATTCATATGGTGATGTAATAATTTGGTCATATTGTAGTCACCACGAACAGGATTTTTCAATAGAAATAAAAATGGAGAACGATTTAGATACAGAGCAGTGGAAGACACTGAAAGCAGGTTTTATTGGGCAGTTTGGAATTGTTGTGTTCTTGGTTCATTGTTTTGTCTGTTAGCTGATCATAAGCTCTGCTTGAAATAACTGACATAATTCTCAAAAAGTCTTAAATATAAACATTTCAAAGTCATGAAAATTGAATAAAATCTCCAAAAAGTCACGAAAATTGAACAAATTCTCAAAAAGTCATAAATATTAAAATATCAAAGTCATAAAAATTGAATAAAATCTCCAAAAAGTCATGAAAATTGAACAAATTCTCAAAAAGTCATAAATATTAAAATATCAAAGTCATAAAAATTGAATAAAATCTCCAAAAAGTCCGGAAAATTGAACAAATTCTAAAAAAGACATAAATATTAAAATCTCAAAGTCATTAAAATGAATAAAATCTCCAAAAGTCATTAAAATGAATAAAATCTCCAAAAGTCATTAAAATGAATAAAATCTCCAAAAGTCATTAAAATGAACCAACTCTCAAATAGCCATGAACATTGAAAAAAAATTTGTGACAATTTAACAAAATTTTGGAAAATCATGAGAATTAATAAACTTTTGAAAAAGTCATGAAAATTAAATAAGATCTCCAAAAAGAGCGGAAAATTTCAACAAATTCTCAAAAAGTCTTAAATATTAAAATCTCAAAGTCATGAAAATTGAATAAAATCTCCAAAAGTCATTAAAATGAACCAAATCTCAAATAGCCATGAAAATTAAACAAAACCTTGAAAAAAGTCATGAAAATGTATAAAATCTCAAAGTTATATAAATTGAAAATCTTGAAAAGTCATTAAAAATGAATAAAATCTGCAAAAGTCATGAAAATGTACCAAATCTCGAATAGTCATGATAATTGATTTAGATACAGAGCAGTGGAAGCTACTGAAAGCAGGTTTTATTGGTAATGTTATGTGTTAGTGATGAGTTAGTGCTGGAGCGACGGAGTACTGAATGGTGAAGTGAGGTGTATTTTTAGAGGTATAACAGGAATCGAATACCCTGGAAAGCTTTCTCGTTATTTAATCTGCACAGCACACAATAGAGTCCATGTGTTTCTGCTAAACATTTGAATCCTGATACATCTGTGCTCTATAATAAAGTAGCCTCACATTTTTTGCATGCATAGAAGGCATAAAATATCAATGATGAGGAACACCGTGCATTGATAAATACTGCCCTGTTGTGCTCTAGATATTTTCAGATATGATTTTGACATAGGCTTGGACTTCTCCAGCAATGTGACTGTAAGCATCGCAGGGTGGCTTCAGAACAGAGATGCCGTCTTCCACTAACTGTGTGGCTTCACTGAGGTCTGTTTGCTGGCGTTGTTCACACAGAAGCTTAGCGATGCTTTTGCTGCTCTTCACGAGATCTCCCAGTTTTAAGGACAGAATCGGCAGATCGTGCTCCTCGGTTGGAGGCTTCACGTTCTCTAACTCACTTTTCGCCAGCTGAATAGCGACTAGTGGAAGACAGATATTCCCAAAGACTCCCAATTTGTCCGCATGAAAGTCCCTGATCACTGCAGCCTTGTCTTTCAGTGACACCCCAGTGAAGGCAATCTTATCATAAATATCAGGTTCAATGATCTTACGGATTTGCTTTTCCTTTCTTCTAGAAACTTCAAGAATCATGCTCATAGCTTCTCTAACTAAGGCACAGTTGTCCTTAATACTTTTGCTCTCATCTGCAGAGACACTGGAGTAGCTTTCTCCAAAGTGAGTATTGATTATGATCAACAGTGTGTTGGTGATTGTGAAGTATCTGTTCACATAGTGATGGAGCGTCTGAGTAGATCTGATCAGCTGTTCATTCTTGTCTGAGGAGAATAAAGACCACATCTTGGAGGCGCTTGCTGTTGGTCAAGAGGACAGAACAACACATCAACACAATTAGTTTGTAAAAATAGTCTAGCTCTTTAGGAAGACATTATTAAAGGGGTCATATGATGCGATTTCAATGTTTCCTTTCTCTTTGGAGTGTTACAAGCTCTTGGTGCATAAAGAAGCTCTGTAAAGCTGCAAAGACTAAAGTCTCAAATCAAAAAAAAAAATATTTTTTATAAAAGTTAAGAGTCAACCACAACCCTCCTAAAACGGCTCGTTCTAACACGCCCCCAAATGTCTACATCACTATGTGGGAAGATTTGCATAACGCCGCCCAAATGTTCACGCAAAGAAAGAAGGCGTAACTTTTATTCTCGCTGTAGTATTGTTGCTGCCGCCATGTCGTGAAGACGCTGTGTTTCGTTGTGAAAGCGAAACTACTTTGTTTGGTCTTCCAAAAGAGGACGATATCCCTTCGTCATGCCTGGAGCTGATCCGTGCTGGACGCTGAGGGAATACATCAACTTTCACCGTGGACGAAGAGGAGTCCAGCCCGCACAGCTCACTCTATCCCGGCCTCAGCGCACGCTAACCCGGGGCTTCCCCTCACGCTAGGCCGCTGTGTTTTTCGTTGCCACTGATGATTCAAACGCGAGTTTTGGGCAGTGTAGAGTAGCGCTTGTTGTTTGTCATTTCTCCGATCACAAATGCAGACAGAGTTTTATGTTTACGCCGCGCGATGCAATGCAACACAACGCGTAAAAAGACAGTATGAATCATTATAATACAGTAATTATGTCCTCACTGGATGCAACAAATGCCTGGTTTATAATGGGTTTAAATGTTTTTGTCTCGTTGCTCCGGCCGGACAGGGCAGCACAGTATGGTGAGGGGAGTAACATTTCCGTCACACACTTGAAGCATTCAGCAAATCATAACGCACTGGATAGCTGGCCAATCACAGCACACCTCGCTTTTCAGACCGATGAGCTTTGTAAAAATCGACACGTTTCAGAAAGGCGGGGCATAGAGGAGAAACAATAGTGTACAGTATGTGGAAAATAATGTGTTTTTTAACCTTAAACCGCATAAACACATTTCATTACACCAAATAAAAAAAAATGTTATTTTTAGCAACGTCACATGACCCCTTTAATGATTTTCATTATTTTTAAAGGTTAATTATGATAATTTGTTGTTGTTGACAAGACTGTGTAAACACAACTTTGTTTTTTCCAACTTTTCACTTTTTGTCATTATACAGAGTATATTTTTCAGGTATTACTTTGGTTTTAGTTTGGGAGTCCCACTATACCCCACCCCACGGACCAAGAATAATTCAAGAGCCCATTAGTATTTGGAAAATTAACTTTCAGCTGTGTTTAAATAGGTGAATGAAAACATCCTGCAAAGTTTTAAATCTGAAAATTCAACGTGTATAAAGTTATTGTCTCTCAAAAAAAAGAGTCGACTCTGAATCATTTAACGAGTCGTTTTTAAAACGATTCCCATGTTGACTTCAACATGAAACATTAGCATGTTGCCCCCCACTTCTTGATATCGCGTTGGTCTGAATGAAAATGCTAACTCATTCTTTGCCACTAGATGTCGCTTTTGGAGCGGTAACAATATTTTGCTTTTATTGTGAAATGGAAATGAAATCGACCAATCAGCGCAGATTAGCGTCACGCAAAGGAGGGTTTGGAAAAATGAATCGTTGAGCGAATCGTTTGAGAGTCGTTGAGCAAATAAGGTAAAAATAAATGGATATTATAAGACAATGAAAGTGTTTTGACCTTGCATGCATGTCAACCCGGGACTCCCAAAACCAAAATATGAACATTTCATAACCCATAATAGGGGCACTTTAACATTCTGAAAAAGGTAAATAATTCATCACAAATAATACACTTCAACACAATATACTTGCCAGCAAGCGCTTCTGAACACCTTCCCAGATTTGTA
>JADLZN010006336.1:47500-85010 GCA_018155175.1 Sinocyclocheilus anophthalmus
GGTGTGTATATGATTTATGTAATTTGTTTGTGGCAAGCCCTTGTGGCCAGGACAAATATTTCCTTAGCGGACAACGAAATGTTCAAGTCAAGTCAAGTCACCTTTATTATATAGCGCTTTTAACAATACAGAACAATACAGCAACTGAACAGCATTAATTAGGAAAAGAGTGTGTCAATAATTGCAGAAGGACAATAGTAAACACTCAATGCAATGCAGTTCATCATTGAATTCCGTGATGTCATCATCCAGCTCAGTTCAGTTCAGTTTAAATAGTGTCTGTGCAATCAACTCAACCATATCACTGGACATTAAGTGTCCCCAACTAAGAAAGCCAAGAGGAACCAAAACTCCATCTGTGACAGAAACTGAGAAAAAACCTTGGGAGAAACCAGTCTCAGTCGGGGGCCAGTTCTCCTCTGACCAGGATCGACACAAGCAGTCAATTCCCCCCTGTTTCCCCCATTTCCCCTTTCCCAGCTGCAGCAAAGTCAGATTGTGCAGAGGACTGGTCTGGTTCCTGTGGTCTTGTCTCGATGGTCATCTGAGACAGGTCTTTACAGGGGATCTGTATCGGGGGCTCATCTAGTTGTCCTGAAGAAAAATCCTAATGGAATATTATTAATTGTAGATTAGGCTGCCTTCTTTAATGAAAGGTAGCTCACATTTAGGGACAATTAAAAAAAAAAAGAACAAGCTTTCGAGACTTTTCAGTGAGCGAGTTAGTTGCCTAAAGTGTCTGATGGGCATTATAAAAATAAAAAAAACTCCCACAAAACTAAATTGTGAAGACAACGAAAAATGAAAACAGTGGTGTCCACTGTGTTTATAATGCCTGTGTAGACATCTAAAAAACGATTTTAACGATTCCTCTGAAATCAATCAAAATACGCAAGGATGTGTTTTAGTTAGGTATTGATGCTAAAAAAACAGGAGTGTGAAGTCAGGATGACACGTCAGAGCGAAGTAGTCCCCGAGGCACCAGGCACTTTTTTTCCTTTTTTTTTCGGGAGGAGATTGGAGCGTCGCTTTAATTTCAACATTGTCCATAACTGAAGAAGAGAAATCATGCGATTGTGACACACTCAAAATATTCTTCATCAATAAACAAGACGATGTTTGAAATCATGGGACTTGTGATTTATTTCCAACTGATTCTGAGCATTTTTCCTCCATTTCACAACTCAAATAATGCCATCCATCTCCATTCCATGGATTTCTGCATGCATTTAAAGCAGCACTATGTGAATTTGGCGCTCTAGGGGTTAATAAACAGAACTGCACACATCCCGCGGAAGAACATTTTAACCGGAGCTACTTCTCTAAGTGTATGTCTCTGGCGATTCACGCAGGTGTGTTCCTCCGCAGCGGTGACCAGGCTACAATAGTCCGAATATAAGCACTTATTATAAGTGTACCGGAGTGATTCGGAATAAGACAAAAACGCTGTTTGGAAGATGAATTCATGATGTACTCGCTCATTATATACATTTAGCAAATTACTGCAAATATTTGTGTCAGACTGAAAGAAATTAATATTCTGTAACTGGAAAGATTAATATAGATAAAACAGCAACCTATGACTTGCTAAAGTTTAAGGTCAGATATAAATGTGGGAGTGAATTCACTCCAAGAATTCAAGCATAATCGTGACTTTGTATATGGCCTTCTGGTATTCTTTAGACGCTGGCCTGAATACTGCCAAAGCCTCCTCGTGCTCTGCCAGGGCCGTGTCGAGTTTACGTTGCTCAATATACCCTACAATAGCTGAAACAATCACATCAACTGCCAACCCAATCACAATGGAGGCACATAGCCCTCTTGCAATTTTACAATATATAGATGTTACGGTTTCCAGAATTATTTTTTTTTTAATTAGATAAACCACTAAAACTCCGACTGAAATCTGGCAAACTGATATAATAGCAGCTTTATCAACAGCTGGAACTTTGTTGAAGTCTTTGAGAGACATATGTTGTAGTTTCTCATACAAGGTAGGTCCCAGCTTCTTCTTCATCTTCTCGTCAACCTCCTCAACTTTTGCTTGGATCTGATTCACACGTTCAATCATCACATCACAGTTCTCCTTGACAGTGGCGTTCTCGTTCAGGGTGATCGGGCTGAAGGATGAATGCAAGTGCTTATTGACAATCTCAGTGAGACAGTTGGTGGCTTCGAAGTTGTCTTTCATCAGATCAATAAGCTCTTGACTTCTGCGGATAATCTTCTCCCTTTTTTCAGGATTTCCACGGAAGAGCAAATCACTCAAAGCCATTTTCCTTTATGTTAGGGTCTTGAAACAAGACAGAAACAATTACATGAGAAAACTGGAATTACACAAACAGATTCAAATGACAGACTTGCGCAAGTTAAAGTACAACGTATTGTGTGTGTGCAAGTTTTTTGTGTTTGTCTATGTGTGCGTGTGTCTCTTTAATAGGTTCACTTCAGTGCTGGGAAGCGATCGCTATGGGAACACATTCAGTGTGAAGAATGTCTGAACCCTTATACCATCACACCATTGTAGCGCTTAGCACCACTCATCGGTTTGATTAGAATACATTATGTAGGGTGCATAGAGCGCTGAAGAAATAATGATTTATTTGTTTGTTTGTGTTTTGTAGGCAGTTTACTGGGAACAGGGATTTAGTTAGAGTGGGGTTTTGTTTTGTTTTATTCTTTTATTTGATTTAGCTTTGATTTTTTTCCCCCTTCTTCTTTTCACAATCTCACCTAATTGATTGATTTTGATTTTGTTACCTCTTATTTGTAAATAAATGCACCATCTCTTCATTGGAACATTTTTGGCATTGTAGTTTTGTAGTGGATTGTCAGCCAGCATACCGACAATCATTACGTTTACATGGACAACAATATTCAGATTTTATCACGATTACGACAATACTCTGAATAAGAACCTACCATATAAACAGAGATTTTTGATTACCTTAATCCGACTAAAGTCATACTCAAAGTAAACACAAATCGAATTAAGACATGTGGATTATTCCTATTGTAGTTGCATTATGGACGTGCAGTATTGACATGTACACACCTTAATCACACTATTATGCTTTTCGCCACATTTTGCGAAGGTTATAATACCTGGGGTTTATTTATTTATTTTGTATTATAATGCCTCTTATACCCCTAACTGCCTCGGAGACGACAGAACGTGTTCACACATCAGAAGAGCACTATGTGGACCCGCTTGTCTTTGTCAATGATGACTTACAGCCTACCCCAGAAGCTTGTAATTCGATTTCTTTCAGTTGTGAACTGTACGACGATGATGTGCTCTGATTCTGAGGACCTAATGGGTGAATTGTGCAGTTCTCTCCCTCCAAGCAGACAGGAAAAACACACTTCCCCGTCTTATAGCGAGTTGTTAGACGTGATTACTAGCGCTGTAGGCAAGCTGGGGTTGGAACTGGACAGCTAACCGATGCAAAATCGGGCCAAGTTGAAACTGGTTCCGATTTCTGACTAGCCGTGCCCCAGCCCAGCCCTATAGGCTTCTCCCCTTCTTCCAAGACCTCCACCAAGATGATTTCAAGATCTTGGAAGCAACCGTTTTCAGTGCGCATTACTAATCCCGCTGCCGCTGACTTCGCAACTCTCTTGCAGCCCATCTCGTGCCGAATTCAGCTCCTGGCTCTTATACGCTTGAGCAGACGCTTTGATTGGTCTTCCAGCTATCTTCAGGTACGTGAAGGCGTTATGGTATATCGTTCCCATAGCAACCGCTATCGCAGCGTAGAAGTGAACCTATGAAAGGGAACGTCTCGGTTACGTATGTATGTATGAGACTCTGCGATGCCGGCCATTCCCATACCCCCTATAGCCGTTCCTTGGTCTTAAAAACTGAGAATTGTGTGCGCACCTGAGATTAGCAGTGTGACGTATTTCGGGCGTTCTAGGCACTATTGGCCAATAAAATGGTGTATGGTATTAGGGCTTCAGACATTCATCACACTGAAGGTGGTCCCATAGTGAGCGCTTCGCAGCGTCTCGTTTCCTTTTCAGGGAACCAAGGTTACATACAAAACTGAAACATTCTCAACACAACATGTACACTTGCCAGACGCCAGTAAACATGTCTAATCTACTTCTCAGTGCCAGACTTGTAATACTAGAACTAGATGCCGCTTGTGGCGCATGTTAAGGGATTTCAGGAAATCAGAGCTGAGTCATCATAACTCTATCACATATTAACTGTTTAAAAGAGAAGATTGCAATAAGGAAATAAATGAACACTGAGAATGAGATTGACTGCACACATAATAGGCTATATAAGATGTAGAGCAGAGTCAGTGAATATGTGCAGTCTCGCTTCAATAATGCACAATAAACACACTGGTGGAATACACAGCAAACACATCAAGTAAGTAAGACAGATCCAGCAGCTGAGTGGATGAACTTACATCTTCTCAGGAAGCTGCACAAGCAGGTAAACACAGGAGAGGCTCCTCAGTGAACTGCTGGAACTGGAATGATCTAGAAAGCGTCTCCCAGAGTGATGTAGTGATGTAGTGATGTGATGTTGCCCAGCAACACTAAGAGCAGCGTCTCTGATTGGTCAGCTCTCCCTGACCAGCACGATCCAGCCTGAAACTGAAACCGAAAGCAGCTTTCCTCTTGCTATGCGACAGCATCTCCCAGGAGCTGACATGGGGTAAAATTCCCCTCAGTCTGACAAAGCAATTTGCTTTATGCATTTACAGCAAAATCAGAGTACATGAAAAATAATATAATCAATAATTTTAAAATTTTAATAGCCTATTTGAAAACTTGAGGTAGGCTAATTTTTAAATATAAAGTCATGTTTGAATACATTTTATGTAAACACAAAGGATTTGATGTTCAGAACAGAGAAACTCCAGTAATTAAGCCATGCCCCCTGAGTGCGTTGTACCCACAAAAAAGTCAATCTGAAATCAAAAATTTTTTGTTTTTTTTTTTTTTTCCTTTAAATAACACTTACTCTCTATCTACAAGGCTTACTACTTTCATAGCATATATAATTGTTTTGTTCTACAAAACAACAACCTTTAAAAAAAACTTGTAGGTCTCAGGCTTCTGGAGTGGAGGTAGATTTGTAAGAATTAGTGGAAGTAGGAGAGTGCTGCACCTGTGGCTGTTCTGCTCACTGGGGTTCCTCAGGGATCAGTTCTTGGACCGCTCCTCTTCTCCATATACACTACATCACTGTTGATGAACCTAACTGGATGATGAAATCAGTTGGAGTGGTAGCGAAGAAGCTCAGTCTTTGCCAGATTGAGCTGTAGGTGATGTTCTTTAATCCAGACTGTTATTATTTTACTAAGTGAGAAACGCTGGCGATCGAACTGTCCGAATTAATTACACTGAAACAAACCGATTCAATCAGTTCCGTCATCACTCGAAAGTGGATCAGCATGGTAATTTTGCTTCATATTTCCCATACAGTGCAATCGATCATTTGTTTCAACTGTATTAACTAATCCATAACCCACCCAAAACATCTTAACTAATCCATAAGATACCCAAATACAGGTTGACTAATCTATAACCCACCCAAAACATCTTAACTAATCCATAAGATATCCAAATACAGGTTGACTAATCTATAACCCACCCAAAACATCTTAACTAATCCACAAGATATCCAAATACAGGTTGACTAATCTATAACCCACCCAAAACATCTTAACTAATCCACAAGATATCCAAATACAGGTTAACTAATCCATAACCCACCCAAACACGGGTTAACCGATCCCACAGACACAGGTTAATCAGGTGTGCGTGTGTTTCAGATGGTGTTCGTCAGCAGCACGATGAAAGAGAAGTTCTGCTCCCTCATGTTCCCGTATTACCTGATGAAGAACTGCAGCATCGAGCAGCCAGTGTTTGCTGCAAACTACATCCAGGGGTTGATCAAAGCCGAGGCGGGAGGCACGCTGCTTTACCCAGCATGCTCCTGCTGCACACTCTCGTTATTGTGCTGTGTTCGGCTCACGCTCACCTGTGTCTCTCTCTGTCAGGCGGATGGGAAGGTCAGGCCAACTTCAAGATGTCTTTCCCCAGCGGAGGAGCCATTGATCTGGGACAGCACCTCTTCAAACTGGCCACCAACGGTCAGGAAACAGTCACTGAATCACTGAGTCACTAGACCACTGAGTCACTGAGTCACTGAATCACTGAGTCACTGAATCAATGCTGATGTTGTATAGTCATGAACCAGTGCTGAACAGTTGTATGACGCTCTCTATCTGTGTGTCTGAGGCATTACATGTGTATTTGAGCTGCAGGGTGGAGCAGATCAAACTGAAATGATGATGATCTATCAATCTTTTACTTTTGATGCTTGAAAGCATTTCAATATATATTAATGTGTGTGTGTGTGCAGCGTCTCGAGCTCCTCCGGCTCAGAACGGAGCGTTCGGATTGGCTGCAGGGATGAACGGATACGCCAGTCCAGCCATGCCACAGCCGTACCCATACCCGTACCCGTATCCCAGCATGCCACAGGCCGGGTACAGCCCCTACCCACAACCCCCCGCTGCAGGTACTGTCAGACTGGCTGAGCTGAAGAATCACACGCATGTGTGCATAACGTATGAGCTGTGTAACTCTATGTGTGTGTGTGTGTGTGTGTGTGTGTGTGTGTGTAGGTGTGTATCCCAGCGCTCCCATGTACATGGCTCCTCCTCCTCCATACCCCGGACCTCCTCAGGACTGGTGTCCTCCTCCAGGTAAACACACACACACACACACACACACACACGTACGTGTTGGGATCAGGTCTGTGATGGGTGTTAACAGCAGCTCTCGTCACATGGTCCGTGTGCGTTCATTCATTTTTTTGATTTAATGTTTAAAACCGAAATATGAAAAAAAACCCACACCTTTTCCGTTTTTTCAAAGAAACAAGAGTTCGCCTTGATTTTGATGATGAACACAGATATATCATCAGAGCTGTGTCTATTGTCTTCATGTTTCATGGGTCAGAGCGTCTCTAGCTGTACTGAAATCTGAAGGGATTTCCTGACTGTCATAAGTGTAATACTTCTCTGAGTCTCGCTTATGAAACAGACATTACATGAGAGTGTGTAATACTCTTTAATGCTCACATCACCTCATAAAAATAGAAAAATAATACTGTAGTACTTTGTAACGCAGTAACTTTAGTTTATCAGCAAACTACTTATTTACTCTTACACAAGTCAAATAATTTCAGTACTTTTATTTGTAATCAAGCAAATTATTCCTTAAGTAACAATACTTTTACATAAGATCAGTTTTTAGTGCTCTCTCCACCACTGTATATATATATTTCCTTGACTCCTGACCCAGGGTTTGAGCTGCACTGCAGTCCATTCTTGCCATTTTCTCACGTTTCTGTTTACAATATTAAATAAAAAAAGAATGAACACAAGCACACGGACCTCACATGATCTCTGTCTGTCTGGATTCTCACAGCTCCAGGCACCAAAGCAGCAGAAGCAGCCAGCAGCGCCTTCTATAATCCCAGCAACCCTCACAGCGTCTACATGCCCATGGTGAGACACACACACACGCACTCTCTCTCCCACACACACACACACACTCACTCCCACACACACACACACGTCTCTCACACACACACACTCTCTCTCTCACACACACACACCACACACACCCCCACCCACACACACACACACACACACACACACCTCTCTCACACACACACCACACACACAACCACACACACACACACCCACACGTCTCTCTCACACACACCCACACACACACACTCTCTCTCTCACAAACACACAATCACTCACACACTCATACACTCACACACACACACACACACACACACACACACGCTCTCACACACACACACGCTCTGGTTACACATCTCCTCACACCTTAAACACACACTCTCCGTCACAACACCCCCTCTCTCCACACACACACACACACCACACACCCTCTCTCACTCAAACACACTCACACACACACACACACACTCAATCATAATCACACACCACACACACACACACGCCGTCACACCGCTCGCGAATCGCACAACACTTGCACTCTCACACGCACACACTCACCTCACTCACACACACACACAGTCACATACACACTCACACACACACACAAACTCTCACACACACACAAACACACACACACTCTCTCACACACAAACAACACACACACACACAAAACTCACTCACTGACACACACTCACACACACACACACAAAAAAAATCAATCACTCTCACGAGCACTATCTCACACTCGTCACTTCGGACTCCGTCTCGCATCACTCTCACACATCCCTCACACCCTTCCCCTACACAATTCACGTCTTCGCCACAACCTCTCAAACTCCCGGCACTCACACTCATTCTCACTCACTCACTCACTCACTCTCAAACACACTCACTCACTCTCACACACACACCTCATCTCACACACACACACTCACTCTCCCACACACACACTCCCTCACACACACACAAACACACACACTCACTCACTCACTCCCTCTCACTCACTCACTCACACACACACACTCATCCCCGTCACTCAACTCCCCACAAACCTCTCAGCTCTCACTCACACTCACTCACTCACTTCCATCACTCACAAACCCACCACACCACACATCCAGAACAAATAATGACAGTATGGATAGATAGACCAGAATAGAGGGATAATAGATAGACGGATCATATGGATAGATAGATAGACGGGTAGGATGATTGATGGATGTATTTGATGGATAATAATTAGACGGATTGATGCATAGACATAATGGCAGATAGAGGGAAGATAGGATAGACGGATCGATGATGGTTATAGGCTGATAGATGATAGATGATAGATAGATGATGGATAGATAGATGGATAGATAGACAGACCCTATGACAGTATAGATGGATCGATACTATCTAGATGATAGATAGATAGATATATGATAGATATATGATAGATAGATGGATGATAGATAGATAGATGGATGGATAGATGGATGGATGATGGATGGATGGATAGATAGATAGACGGATAGATGATAGATACATAGATGGATGGATAGATGACAGATAGATAGATAGATGACTGATAGATAGACGGATAGATAGATAGAGTCAGAAGATAGATAGATAGATGATAGATAGATGGATAGATAGATAGACATTCAGATAGACAGACAGATGGTAGACTGATAGACGGATAGATAGAGGATGGATAGATGGTATAATACGGATCGGATAGATAGATAGATCGATCTATGATAGGACGACGGACCGATGGTGGTAGACGGATATATAGGGATGGATAGACAGTATAGATAGATGGCTAGATGACGGATTGAATAGACAGATAGACGGATGTCTAAATAGCCGGAGACATATAGACGGATATATAGATGATGGATAGGATGGTAACTATAATAGATAGATAATAGACGGACGGACGGATGGAAGGGATAGACGATGACAGATGGATGGATATACAGATAGATGATGGATGGATGATAGATGGATAGATGGGTAGATAGATGATAGATAGATAGATAGATAGATGGAGGATGGATAGACTATAGATAGATGGATAGATAGACGGATGGATAGATAGACGGATAGATAGATGGATAGACGATAGATAGATGGATGGATGGATAGACGGATAGATAGATAGACGGATGGATAGACGGATTATAGATAGAACGGATAGATAGATAGATAATAGATAATTGTATAAGACGCCGATGGATAGAACTATAGATAGATAACAGCAGATAGATAGATAGACGGACGGATCATAGACGGATAGATAGATAGACGGATGGATAGACAGATAGATAGATAGACGTATGGATGGATAGACGGATAGATAGATAGATGGATGTATAGATAGATGACGGATGGATAGATAGACGGATAGACAGATAGATGGATAGATGGATAGATAGATAGATGATGGATAGATGATGGATGGATGGATATATAGATGATAGATAGATAGATAGACGGACGGATGGATTGATAGACGGATAGATAGATGGATAGACAGATATATCGATGATAAGCTGATGGTGGTAGACGGATAGATAGATAACGATGGTAGAGAGACGGATAGATAATGGATGATGGATGGATGGATGGGTGGATAGACGGATAGATAGATAGACGGATGGATAGATAGACGGATAGATAGATGGATAGACAGATAGACAGACAGAATGATAGATAGATAGATAGATAGTAGAAGATAAATAGATAGATAGATAGACAGACGGAACCATGGATAGATAGTCAGACAGAATGATAGAAAGATAGATAGATAGATAGATATATGATGGATAGACGGATAGATGATAGATAGATAGATAGATGACTGATAGATGATAGATAGATGACTGATAGATAGATAGACAGATAGACTGATAGATAGACAGATAAAGGTTTGGATAGATAGATAGACAAATGAACGGATAGATAGATGGATAGATAGACGGATAGACAGATAGATGGATGGATAGATAGATAGATAGATTATAGATGATAGATAGATTATAGATGATAGATAGATTGATAGATAGACGATAGATAGATAGACGGATAGGATAGATGGATAGATAGCTGGATCGACAATTAAGATAATGGTAGACATATATATAATAACGGGACATATGGAATACGGCTGATAGATATACTTATAACGGGATTGGATGATCGATAATAGATAGAATAGATGAATAGATAGATAACAGATAGATAGATAGATAGACAGACAGACAGACAGACATATAGATAGATTGATAGATAGATAGATTATAGATAGATGGATAGATAGATAGATAGATGGATGAAAGATAGATAGATAGATAGATTGGAGTGGATAGATAGACGGCCAGATAGATCGATCGACAGATGGATGGATAGACGATAGATAGATAGACGGATGGAAGACGTATGGATAATAACTGATGATAGATGGATAGACAGATAGACCGGAACCGGAAGATAGATGTATAGATACGGATAGACAGATAGCCGATTGTATAGCTGGATTAGACAGATAGACGGATAGTATAGATAGACAATAGTGATGATGATAACGGATACAGATAGACCGGATGGATAGATAGATAGATTGATAGACAGATAGACAGATAGACTATGATGATAGATGGAATACGATATACAGATAGACGGAATAATGACGGAGAGAGTAGATGGATAGACAGATAGACGGAAGATATATGGATAGATAACGGAGAAAAGACAGATGACGATAGATAGTATGGCTAGATAGATGGATAGATGCAAGATAGACTAGATATATAGATAGAAGATAGATGGATAGATAGACAGATAGACGGATGGATGGATAGATGGATAGATAGTTAGATAGATGGATAGATAGATGGATAGGTAGATGGATAGATGCATAGATAGATAGATAGATAGATAGATAGATAGACAGATAGACGGATGGATAGATAGACGGATAGATAGATGGATAGACAGATAGACGGATAGATAGATGGATGGATGATGGATAGATAGATAGATGGATAGATCGATAGATATATAGATAGATAGATAGATCGATAGACATATAGACGGATGGCTAGATAGACGGTAGATAGACCAGATGACGGATAGATACGAAGATAGATGGTAGACAGATGAGGACATGGATTAGATAGCTAGATAGATAGACGACCATAATTAAATAATGCAATAAGTAATGCAAACATCACCAAACAAAGAAAAAAGGAAAAGTATTTTCAAGTTAAGCAAAAGCCTGAGAAAAAAGATATGTTTTAAGAGATGATTTAAAAGAAGATAACGTAGGGGATGATCTGATGGATAAAGGCAAAGTGTTCCAGAGTGTAGGACCAAGAACTGATTTTAAACGAAATTACATTTAACGAATGTTTTGCTAACACTCCCATTAAGTTCACAGTACACAGTTGGACTGGGTTGACAGAACTGATTAATCGGTATTAATCATCTTTTTGGTGAAGTCATATCAATTCTTAAATCACAAAATCGATCTTTTATTTGTTGCTATTTTCAGTTGATACATTTATTAGCCTGTTTTCAGTTGATGCGTGAACTTTATTTGTAGTGTCATCCAGTAATTGCAGTAATCTTTGTGATTTTTTTCTTTTGATATGAAACAAATTCTCAGCATTCAAACTGGTGCGCTCTGATTGGCTGTGTATCTATTTGCAACGCTTCGATTGGCTGATTTGCAGTGTTCTGATTGGCTGCGTGTCTGTTTGCAGATTTCTGATTGGCTGCGCATCTGTTTGCAGAGTTCTGATTGGCTGCGCATCTGTTTGCAGAGTTCTGATTGGCTGCGCATCTGTTTGCAGAGTTCTGATTGGCTGCGCATATGTTTGCAGAGTTCTGATTGGCTGCGTGTCTGTTTGCAGATTTCTGATTGGCTGCGCATCTGTTTGCAACGTTCTGATTGGCTGCGCATCTGTTTGCAGAGTTCTGATTGGCTGCGCATCTGTTTGCAACGTTCTGATTGGCTGCGCATCTGTTTGCAACGTTCTGATTGGCTGCGCATCTGTTTGCAGAGTTCTGATTGGCTGCGCATCTGTTTGCAGAGTTCTGATTGGCTGCGAATCTGTTTGCAGAGTTCTGATTGGCTGCGCGTCTGTTTGCAGAGTTCTGATTGGGTGCGCGTCTGTTTGCAGAGTTCTGATTGGCTGCGCATCTGTTTGCAGAGTTCTGATTGGCTGCGCATCTGTTTGCAGAGTTCTGATTGGCTGCGCATCTGTTTGCAGAGTTCTGATTGGCTGCGAATCTGTTTGCAGAGTTCTGATTGGCTGCGCGTCTGTTTGCAGAGTTCTGATTGGGTGCGCGTCTGTTTGCAGAGTTCTGATTGGCTGCGCATCTGTTTGCAGAGTTCTGATTGGCTGCGCGTCTGTTTGCAGAGTTCTGATTGGGTGCGCGTCTGTTTGCAGAGTTCTGATTGGGTGCGCGTCTGTTTGCAGAGTTCTGATTGGCTGCGCATATGTTTGCAGAGTTCTGATTGGCTGCGCGTCTGTTTGCAGAGTTCTGATTGGCTGCGCGTCTGTTTGCAGCGTTCTGATTGGCTGCGCGTCTGTTTGCAGCGTTCTGATTGGCTGCGCGTCTGTTTGCAGAGTTCTGATTGGCTGCGCGTCTGTTTGCAGAGTTCTGATTGGCTGCGTGTCTGTTTGCAGAGTTCTGATTGGCTGCGTGTCTGTTTGCAGAGTTCTGATTGGCTGCGTGTCTGTTTGCAGAGTTCTGATTGGCTGCGCATATGTTTGCAGAGTTCTGATTGGCTGCGCATATGTTTGCAGAGTTCTGATTGGCTGCGCATATGTTTGCAGAGTTCTGATTGGCTGCGCATATGTTTGCAGAGTTCTGATTGGCTGCGCATATGTTTGCAGAGTTCTGATTGGCTGCGCGTCTGTTTGCAGCGTTCTGATTGGCTGCGCGTCTGTTTGCAGAGTTCTGATTGGCTGCGCGTCTGTTTGCAGAGTTCTGATTGGCTGCGCATCTGTTTGCAGAGTTCTGATTGGCTGCGCATCTGTTTGCAGAGTTCTGATTGGCTGCGCATATGTTTGCAGAGTTCTGATTGGCTGCGCATATGTTTGCAGAGTTCTGATTGGCTGCGCATATGTTTGCAGAGTTCTGATTGGCTGCGCATATGTTTGCAGAGTTCTGATTGGCTGCGCATATGTTTGCAGAGTTCTGATTGGCTGCGCATATGTTTGCAGAGTTCTGATTGGCTGCGCATATGTTTGCAGAGTTCTGATTGGCTGCGCATATGTTTGCAGAGTTCTGATTGGCTGCGCATATGTTTGCAGAGTTCTGATTGGCTGCGCATATGTTTGCAGAGTTCTGATTGGCTGCGCATATGTTTGCAGAGTTCTGATTGGCTGCGCGTCTGTTTGCAGAGTTCTGATTGGCTGCGTGTCTGTTTGCAGAGTTCTGATTGGCTGCGTGTCTGTTTGCAGAGTTCTGATTGGCTGCGCATATGTTTGCAGAGTTCTGATTGGCTGCGCATATGTTTGCAGAGTTCTGATTGGCTGCGCATATGTTTGCAGAGTTCTGATTGGCTGCGTGTCTGTTTGCAGATTTCTGATTGGCTGCGCATCTGTTTGCGGAGTTCTGATTGGCTGCGCATCTGTTTGCAACGTTCTGATTGGCTGCGCGTCTGTTTGCAGAGTTCTGATTGGCTGCGCGTCTGTTTGCAGAGTTCTGATTGGCTGCGCATCTGTTTGCAACGTTCTGATTGGCTGCGCGTCTGTTTGCAGAGTTCTGATTGGGTGCGCGTCTGTTTGCAGAGTTCTGATTGGCTGCGCATCTGTTTGCAGAGTTCTGATTGGCTGCGCATATGTTTGCAGAGTTCTGATTGGCTGCGCATATGTTTGCAGAGTTCTGATTGGCTGCGCATCTGTTTGCGGAGTTCTGATTGGCTGCGCATCTGTTTGCAGAGTTCTGATTGGCTGCGCGTCTGTTTGCAGAGTTCTGATTGGCTGCGCATATGTTTGCAGAGTTCTGATTGGCTGCGCATATGTTTGCAGAGTTCTGATTGGCTGCGCATATGTTTGCAGAGTTCTGATTGGCTGCGTGTCTGTTTGCAGATTTCTGATTGGCTGCGCATCTGTTTGCAGAGTTCTGATTGGCTGCGCGTCTGTTTGCAGAGTTCTGATTGGCTGCGCATATGTTTGCAGAGTTCTGATTGGCTGCGCATATGTTTGCAGAGTTCTGATTGGCTGCGCATATGTTTGCAGAGTTCTGATTGGCTGCGCATATGTTTGCAGAGTTCTGATTGGCTGCGCATATGTTTGCAGAGTTCTGATTGGCTGCGCATATGTTTGCAGAGTTCTGATTGGCTGCGCATATGTTTGCAGAGTTCTGATTGGCTGCGTGTCTGTTTGCAGATTTCTGATTGGCTGCGCATCTGTTTGCAGAGTTCTGATTGGCTGCGCATCTGTTTGCAGAGTTCTGATTGGCTGCGCATCTGTTTGCAACGTTCTGATTGGCTGCGCATCTGTTTGCAGAGTTCTGATTGGCTGCGCATCTGTTTGCAGAGTTCTGATTGGCTGCGAATCTGTTTGCAACGTTCTGATTGGCTGCGAATCTGTTTGCAGCGTTCTGATTGGCTGCGCATCTGTTTGCAACGTTCTGATTGGCTGCGCATATGTTTGCAGAGTTCTGATTGGCTGCGCATATGTTTGCAGAGTTCTGATTGGCTGCGCATATGTTTGCAGAGTTCTGATTGGCTGCGTGTCTGTTTGCAGATTTCTGATTGGCTGCGCATCTGTTTGCAACGTTTTGACTTGCTGCGAATCTGTTTGAAGCGCTCTGATTGGCTTTGCGTCTGTTTGCAGCATTTTGATTGTCTTTGTGTCTGTTTGCAGAGTTCTGATTGGCTGTATGTCTGTTTGCAGTGTTCTGATTGGCTTTGTGTCTGTTTGCAACGTTCTGATTGGCTGCGCGTCTGTTTGCAGCATTCTGATTGGCTGTATGTCTGTTTGCAGCATTCTGATTGTCTTTGTGTCTGTTTGCAGAGTTCTGATTGGCTGTATATCTGTTTGCAGAGTTCTGATTGGCTGCGCATCTGTTTGCAACGTTTTGACTTGCTGCGAATCTGTTTGAAGCGCTCTGATTGGCTGCGGGTCTGTTTGCAGCGCTCTGATTGGCTTTGCGTCTGTTTGCAGCATTCTGATTGTCTTTGTGTCTGTTTGCAGAGTTCTGATTGACTCACCTTGTTTGTTGTCACCACTCATGTAGTCGGGAAGCTTCTGCTGCAGATCACCTGACACCTGATCAAAGGTCCGCCCCTCCAGACTCACACACACATACTTACACGCGTCATAGTGGCGCACCTCATAACTCACCCCATCCTGACAGAGAGAGAGAGAGAGAGACTCGAGCCATTAGTGGTAGCAGTTAGTTTTCAGGCAGAACCAATGCCTTCAGCCACATAAACGCACACACACCATACATTCACACACGTACGAGCAAACGTGTTTTTTTGTGGCTGTAATTATTTTTCTTCTAGGTGTCAGGTGGACTCTGTAATTAATGCTGCCTTCTAATATTAGCGCATGTGTTTTATTATTATATGGACTCGTGTGTGTGTATTGTGTGTCAGCTGTAATTAAGAGTGTTTTAACGGCTCAGATCTCAGGACTGTGTGACATTTCAGCTCAATCTCAGACATTCATCTTAACGTGACACAAGCTTCACATGTAAAGAATCACACGACGACACGTTTCACCACAAATACGATATTATATCTATAAATCAAGCTTATTACTAGCACCATTGAAGAATTTTGCCATTAATTTAGACATTTCCTTCACTGTCAGCACGTGTTCTCAGACACAATGATATTTACCATTTTAAATTAATATCTGCATTAATTAAATTTACTGCAACAAATAATACTTACTTTAACTTAATATTATTATTATTACTTGTTTATATGACCGTTGTGCACATAATGTCACAATGCAAATATGTAAGACTCGTAAAGCTCCTACAAATGGCTTGATTTTCTTTAGTAAAACATACTGTCTCAGTTCTCTCTTTTGATTTTGTGATGAAATATGAGCTGAACATGATCTCAGTTTCATAAGATTAATAAAGTAACACTTATTACTGAAGCTTTTACCACAAGACAAACGCACACAAGCACGAGTGAACAGGCAGATCTTTAGTTAGTGAGCTGAACTATCGGTAACGATCACTCCAGACAGACAGAACGATTTATCTATATACTATGTGTGTGTTGTGTGTGGGTGGGTGTGTGTGTGTGTGTGTGTGTTACCTTGCAGCCGGTGCTCAGCAGTTTATACTCGCTCTCTTCAGTGGCTCCAAGCAGCCAGTTTTTGATCATGACAAACATGCTGAACGCAGCTGCCGTGGCTCCGTCAGGTGTGTGTGTGTGTGTGTGTGAGAGAGAGAGTGTGTGTGCAGGGAGAGCTCCACTATCATCACAGCATCTAGAGCTCAAGCCTGAGGACCAAACATGCCACAATCAATCAGACTAAACCCTAATCAGAAGACTCTCTGAACCATGTTCATCTGTCTAATTTGACTTGATTCTACTGAGTGACACATGAATTAGCTTCATAAATACTGAAGATTTGATCGGACACACATGTGACGTAAACAGGTTTGCGTTTCCTTTCGAAGCCTGCGTTTGGAGCGGCGCCTCCTGTTTTTTCCAGGAGTTTAGCTTTCACTGTTCCTCGGCGGTGGAGTGAACTTCCCAGACTCAAGGTGTTCATGTTAGGAGTTCATGCATTCACTGGGAATCGAACCCATGACACTGGTGTCGCTATGATCTACTGCTGAGCAACAGGACTGATCTGAACCGTAACCCTAATCAGTTCATACGCGATGAGCAGAAGTCCTGACTGATCAAACGATATTCTTTAATCTTTTAGAGTGTTTGTGAACTATTTCAGTGGCTTAAGAGATCTCAGAGTCAGACAGAACATGAGCGAGACACACACACACCCATTCCATCAGAGAAAATTACCTTCACATCTAAACACTGGAGTGATGTGGGGTCAAAGGTCACACTCACAGCAAACCTCAACAACATGCATTTATACTAATAACAGTATGTGGAAGAGGAGGCACAGCAGGCGCTCAACACAAATATGATAAAAACTGGACATTTGCGTTGGGAATTCAATTTTGTGTGAAAAATGAGCACGATAAAGCAAGCCAATACCTGCGCTCACTCCAAATCATAATTACGTGAATTATGCGTTTCTATAGCAACACTATTAACACCGAAATGAGTCTGTGTGATTCGAGGAATTATTCTTGCATTATTAAAATATGAACAATTATAGCAATTATTAAACATAAATAGTGTACAATATCTGCTTAAGTTATTAATTATTAGTGTATGTGAACAATAACCTAATAACAGCTGATACTCGCATTGATTCACTTCAGAGTAGAAAATGAGTTTTCGCATGTAGCTGTAGAAGCTCCAAATGTCAGCGCACATTTCATTGCAGCGAGTACACAAGGCATAGCTTCAAGCGTGGTATGATGCTCCTGGAGTATTTGTTTAAGTGTTAATTTCTCGCCACTAGAAATCGATCTAGCCAGTACTTTACGCAGGAATTGTCGGGCCACAACAAATTCTGAATGAATCACTTCTGAATTAGTTAAGTTCATCATATCTTGTACCAGTTGCGCATCCAAGAAAGTGCTGTCATACTGTGGATCAAAAGCTGAAAGAGCTTCAATTAACTTGCTATTTCTTTCTCCGAAACGCTCTGAGATTTCTGCAAGCACTGCGTCCAAAGTACTGTAGTGTAATCATCTGAGCTCTTCTTGATTTCCCAAATCACCTTGAGCCTGGCCAATGCTTTCCTCCAGCAGATATTCTTGAAGACCTTTGTTGATGGTCCGCTTTCGTTTGGGAGGTCTTGGCATTTCAGTGTCGTCGGCCTTCTCCCACAGCTCTAAGTCAGATTCACTGCGCAATTTCGTAAGGCATTCTGAAGCACATGTAACTAATTTGACTGCACTTAGAAGGTCCATGTCCTCTGACTGCATCAGTTTGTTTGGAGCATCAAGCAGCTGTAGAATCTTATACACCATGTGGGCAATGAACTTGAAGCTAGTCTCTGATACTTCCCTAATCAGGCCAGCTGCTTCCATGCGCACCTCCATCTCGTATCTGCGGATTCCATTGATCTCGGCTAACAACTCGGTAATGTCTTGAAAATAATTCAGAATTGTTTTGACCGTTTGAAGATGCCCTGTCCATCGCTGTTCAAGTAATCTCTTAAGCTGCTGCCCTCCGTACAAGACAGCAGGCATGTGCACAGGTAGGGCTCAACCTGTGCAGAGCACATAGCCTTTTTGCCCTTACACTCCAAAGTGCCCTTTTTTTGGTGATGGTGTTTTTTTTTTCCCTTCAATAAATCAATGATATTTGTCACCCTTTACATCTGTCTGTCTGCTTTAGAGATATTTAGCTAATGAAAGGTATTAAAAAGAGCTCGTGACTAAATCTTGTTGGATCCGCTCAAACGGTCAGTAAACCTCATAACTCCAGCCCCTCTATCTTCACTGAATGAACTGAAGCTCCACAGCAGCTGAGCTAGGTCTGCAAGGGTAAATAAAGATCTTGTTGTTTGAATAAGTACAACGTATTCTTTACGCAAGAAACACTATGTCTATAAAGGCTCATAATTTATGCATTTGAAACTGAGCGCCGCGCCCATAGAGCTACAACAAACACCTGGTGATGAAAATGTAACGCCGCCGTTTTAATGACGGACAAAATGCAGATTTGCACACATTCACTGGTCAAAAACCCCGTAACTGCATTGAGTTTGACACAAAGCCCCTGAGTGATCCTCGTCACCTAGGTCACATATATTTCTAAGAAATGTATGATTGCTGATACACTTAATTTATTAACATTTAATCATATTATATGGTCACAAGGCTAATTCATGTTTACGCTGTTAATATGCACGTATTCTAGATAGCTTTTTTATCTAGTATTCTATACTCTCTGCTCGTCTTCAAATGTATAAACGTAGTAAAACATGGTTTTACAACTGTAATGTTGTAGTAACCAAAAAAAAAAACTTTACAGAATCAAATCACTCTGAAATCTTTATATTTTTCATGCTAATGTACTACAATATATATTATATAGCTAAAAAACAAATTTCTTCAAACATGATTTTATTGACTTTGTGTATATACTGCTATACAGTGGGTACGGAAAGTATTCAGACCCGCTTAAATTTTTCTTTGTTATATTGCAGCCATTTGCTTAAAATCATTTAAGTTAATTTTTTTCCTCAGTAATGTACACACAGCACCCCATATTGACAGGAAAAACACAGAATTGTTGACATTTTATGCAGATTTATTAAAAAAGAAAAACTGAATATCACATGGTCCTAAGTATTCAGAAACTTTGCTCAGTATTTAGTAGAAGCACAATTTTGATCTAATACAGCCATGAGTCCTTTTTGGGAAAGATGCAACAAGTTCTTCACACCTGGATTTGGGGATCCTCTGCCATTCCTCGTTGCAGATCCTCTCCAGTTATGTCAGGTTGGATGGTAAACGTGGGTGGACAGCCATTTTTAGGTCTATCCAGAGATGCTCAATTGGGTTTAAGCCAGGCCTCTGGCTGGGCCATTCAAGAACAGTCACAGAGTTGTTGTTGAAGCCACTCCTTCGTTATTTTAGCTGAGTGCTTAGGGTCATTGTCTTGTTGGAAAGGTAAAACCTTCGGCACACGTCTGAGGTCCTGAGCACTCTGGAGAGGGTTTTCATCCAGGATATCCCTGTACATGGCCGCATTCATCTTTCCATCGATTGCAACCAGACGTCCTGTCCCTGCAGCTGAAAAACACCCCCACAGTATGATGCTGCCACCAACATGCTTCAATGTTGGGACTGTATTGGTGATGAGCAGTGCCTGGTTTTCTCTATACATACCGCTTAGAATTAAGGCCAAACAGTTCTATCTTGGTCTCATCAGACCAGGAATCTTATTTCTCACCATCTTGGAGTCATCCATGCGGGCTTTCATGTTTTGCACTGAGGAGAGGCTTCCGTCAGGGCCACTCTGCCATAAAGCCCCGACAGGTGGAGGGCTGCAGTGATGGTTGGACTTTCTACAACTTTCTCCCATCTCCCGACGGCATCTCTGGAGCTCAGCCACAATGACTTTGGGTTCTTCTTTACCTCTCTCAACAAGGCTCTTCCCGATAGCTCAGTTTGGCCGGACGGCCAGCTCTAGGAAGGGTTCTGGTCGTTCCAAACGTCTTCCATTTAAGTATTATGGAGACCACTGTGCTCTTAGGAACCTTAACTGCAGCAGAAATTATTTTGTAACGTTGGCCAGATCTGTGCCTTACCACAATTCTGTCTCTGAGCTCTTCAAGGCAGTTCCTTTGACCTCATGATTCACATTTGCTCTGACATGCACTGTGAGCTGTAAGGTTATATAGACAGGTTGGGCTTCCTAATCAAGGCCACTCGTATTCAAACACAGCTGGACTCAAATGAAGTTGTAAAACCATCTCAAGGATGATCAGAAGAAAGGGACAGCACCTGAGTTAAATATATGAGTGTCACAGCAAAGGTTCTGAATACTTAGGCCATGTGATATTTCAGTTTTTCTTTTTAATAAATCTGCAAAAATGTCAACAATTCTGTGTTTTCTGTCAATATGGGGTGCTGTGTGTACATTAATGAGCGAAAAAATGAACTTAACTGATTTTAGAAAATGGCTGCAATATAACAAAAGAGTGAAAAATTTAAGGGGGTCTGGATACTTTCCGTTACAACTGTATATATATATATATCCAAAATATTGGATAAGAAAAAATTAGTAGTACAAAAATAAAACAACGCCAATATTACAAAATATAACATTAAAAAGTGTAGAAATCACTCGTTTTTCTAATGAAACCTTGTCCAACAGCGACACCAGCAGGTAAACTTACAGCGGGAGTCCACGTCTCTCTCACCTCCCCTGAGCCCATTGAGTTTTAACAGACCAACTAAAGCGTGCAGTGGGGGGGTGGGGTTGGGGGTAATTGAGAATGAATGGGGAAAGTCACATGAGAGGAGGCAATGTCTCCATCGTGCTATAATTGGATATGATTGGTTAAGGTTGGATGTGATTGGTTCATGCGATAAATCCCGCCTCTTGTGTTCATGCCCGTTCTACATTCACGAATCAGTCTGAATGAACAATATAATGGCATTAATGGGAAGACTCATTTAAAAAAGTAAGTAAACAACTCACACACTTAGATGTAACCACTTTGTTACGTCAAAATAAGACTTAAAATGGTCTGAAAACATGATCTGTGGGAGTTTTTAAGTGAGTAAAAACACATTTCTGTATCTGTGAAGAATATTTACTGAGCTTGCTGGACTGATGAACCGATTAATTCAAAAATAGTTAAAAGTTAACTTTTAAAAAGAATAGCTGAACATAAGTTTACAAATAAAATATACTGTTTAAATTGTTACTGCCCTGAGTTATTATTTTGGAATAAATGTAAATGCTTAAAAACACTAACTTGATGAAATTAATACTTGGCTTTAATAAACAGAATATCGATTACATTGTTAATGTAAAAATATAAAATAGAATTGTATTTGTTGTTGTTGTTTTCTGGTAGTGTAAGTAATGTTTATTTAACCAAGAACATGTGACTGAGACAGGAATTTACATTTGATTTAAAAAAAGGACTTTGCCTCCTCATTTCAGAACACCACCTGTATGTATGTGTGTATATGTGTATATATATATATATATATAATACAATTAAAAAAAGAGGGAGTACACAAGAGCAGTTCACAAACACAGGACCCTACAAATAATAATGACAAATACCCAGGAGGCCCATTGTTATAGCCTAATTTTACATCTAGAAGGCCAGATATCCTTTGCGCTGTATAATGCCAAGCTATCATACCATGTCCTTTTTCCAGGCCAAGTCTATTAGTCCTGACTTCCACCTTTTGAGATTTAGAAATTAAGCAGTCTTTAAAAGCCATATCATATGTCATTATAATAGTGTTTAACATGTAGACCTATAGACCTAAGAAACCATATATATATATATTATGGTTGTTATTAAAAGTGATTAAATCTAAAGCTTTTGAGACTATTGTTTTGTGTTATTTCATTTCAAGAGGGGGGGGTGCCCTTTTTCAGTTTCAGCACATGCCCCTCAAAAGGTCTGTGCACGGCCCTGCAAGACAGCAACAGTTGGCTTCTCTATGAATTTATAAAGCAAGTTGCACACATTAAAGAAGTCTTCAACCGCAGGCTCTGTGGATATTGCATGAACTACCACAAGATGGAGCTGATGATTGAAACAATGCACGCACGGAATCACTCTTCCTAATTTGTCCTGCAAAATTTTCTTTTCTTTTCTTTTTCCAGACATGAGAGAGGCCCCGTCATACACCTGGCTCAATATTTTAGAAGCACTGAGCCCATTCTTTTCAAGCTCTGTAATTATTGTGTTGGTCATGGTCTGGGCATCCCTTTTTTCAGTTGTTTTCATGGAAAGAAGTCGCTCTGTGACTTGATAATTGTCCTTAACAAAGCGAACGATTATGGAAATATTTTCCATTCCATTTGGGTCACGTGTGCCATCTACTTTGACTGTGTACCACGAGTCTGCAACTTCTCTAACTATTTCTTCAGTCACCAGACTGCTCATGTTTGCAATGAAGTCATTTTGAATTTCGTGAGAACTGTACGTTGCATTGCGTGGTATTGTCTTCATAACACTCCTCAACTCTGGGTCTTTTCAGAGAATATATTTGAATAATGAAAGGAAAAGCCCACTTCCACCCTCTGTTAGACTATCAACAGCATCTGTGCTTCCCCTTAGCGGCAAATGATTCACAACAAGAAATTCAATCATGTCCACTACAGAGGAGAGGTAGTAGCGATTCCTAGCTAATTGGTTACTGTTAACCATAGTGGAAACTTCAAGTCCACTTTCAGCCCGTTTTTCTCTGTCTTTCCAGAGTGCCATGCTTGTAATGTGTTCTTTCGACGCTGCATCGTCGTTAAGGCCTTTCCCATCACTGAAGCCCCTTACAGTGAAAGGTGAGTCTGATGGAGAAATTAAGTATTTCCTGCATGGAAAACAAAATGCAGCATCTGCTTCCACGGAGTATTCCAACCCCTCCCGTGACGTATACCACGACGCAACAACTGATCGATGCTGGTTGTAGCAAAGGCAAAGAGGAAAACGTCTTAACTTAACCTGATTCGGTTTATCCTCACCAAGGTCAAAAGGCACTCTTGGCGGTCCAGGCGTGCATGAGCTGAGCACGAGGGCAGAGGGTCAATCGGTGTTGGTGTCTTGTCGACTGGCGTGTCTACTGCATTGCTGTTGGATGCTTGCAATTGCACGGTCGCATTTGGCAAACTATGGGATCGATTTATCATATATTTTCATACTGCCTTATGGTAATCTATGTAGCCATCGTTGATGAATCACGCAATTGTAAGAAGCTCCCTGATAGGCTAGTTACTAGGAGACAAATCTCCACCTCCACAAGTGCGGAGTGGGTTATGGTATTGATAAAACTCGATTAGCAACGTTTTTGTTTTACACATTACATTTTATGTCACATTTAGCTGTTTTACTGTATTTATGACCAAATAAATGCAGCCTTGTTGCGCAGAAGGGAGAAAGAGGACTGTTTCAGAAGGTAGAACACAGTATTCAACAGGTTTAGCCGTCAGTGTCGTTGAGTCGGGTGTTTGGATCTGTGCCGTCTCTCAGTACATCAGCAGAATCTCCAGCTGCGTCCCAAATCACCTACTTGTGCACTATTCTGTGACGTTTCTAGTATAAATAGTGCATTCACACTGAATATTCCAAAAAGAAAAAGTGCACTTTAAATACCCGGATGAGGCACAGAGTGAGGAATGTTGGACACTTCATGCACGCCTAGAGAAGGGGGAGGTTATGAGAGACAACATAGCCTTCTATAATTCATACTCTACATGATTGAGTATAGTGCATAAGTGCGTTATTTGGGACCCAAGCGGCACCCTCCAGCTCTCTCTGGTGAAGCCAACACGGAAGTGACAAACTGTAATTCATCAACTGGCCGCTAGAAGCGGGCTGCATAGTGACTCAGTCCCATAGACCCCTCATGTTAAAATGCCCAACTTTAAAGCAGAAAAAAATGTGTTTACAGCCTGTTACAAAATGTGCTTTTGGTCTATATAGCTAATTTGGCCCTTCATGACAACTGTGAGGGGGGGAAATTTTTTAATAACTCATCTGTTTAAATTATATTAAGCCTTAAAGTTCTGCATAATAAAGGGGCGTGGCCACTTGAGTGACAGGTGGATTGCCGCTGCTGTCACCGGCGTCGAGCTAGGTGGGCGTGGCTTCAGCAACCAGCTCCCGCCTCTTTGCCCATCTTCGATTATCTGGGAGTGACGCGCTGCCAAGATGGCGATGGCCGGCTCCGCCCACTTTTGAGCTTCAAAAATGCTCTCCAGAAACCTACGGGTGACGTCACAGACACTACGTCCATGTTTTTATAGTCTGTGATTGGGACGCAGCTTGTGTTTTATTTGGACTTTCAGATGTATGAACCTGCACAGCATTCCAACAGATTCATGACACACACTGTTCCTGTTTTTAAAGTGAGTTATTGTATCTCACATCACCATCTCCTTCACACACACACACACACACGTGTCATCTTCAGGTCTCCCAGCCTTTGCCGCCCGGTTGCGTCGGGAGCCGGAGCCCCACGAGTCCCGCCACCTGGTCGAGTGCGCGCTCGCCGGGAGCGTGGTAGTGCTCGTGCAGACGCAGGTGCAGGCGCGTGGACGTCAGCAGACAGAGATACGTGCGCGCCGCATGAAGAGCGTCCATCTGCGCGCGGCAGAACTGAGCGCCAGTCACCTGAAACACACACACACACAGACAAGATACACAACACAAAAACACACACACACTACACCACAACGATTACGCACGCCAAGCACACACACACACACACACACACACACACACCCACACACACACACAGATTCGAGCACACACCCACACAAGATAACGGCGCACAAACCCACACAGATTACGCACACACACAGATACGCACACACACACAGACTCACGCAACACACACAGAAGTACGCGCACACACACAGATTCCGCGCACGCACAGATTACGCGCGCACACCGAGGAGACACACACACACAAACACACCACACACACACAACACGCACAACCCACACACACACAGATTACAGCGCACACACACACACAGCGTACGGCACACCCACCGATTACGCGCACACACAACACACACACAGATTACGCGCCCACACACACAAACCACACACAAGATTACGCACGCACACACACGATGACGCCCGTAAACCTAGGATTACGCACGGCACACACACAGATTACGCACGCACAAACACAGATTACACAGCACAAAAGATTAGCGCACACACACAGAGTACACACGCACACACACACAGATTCCGCACGCACACACAGGATACGCCGCAAACACAGATTACGCACCCACCACAAAAGATTATGCTACGCACAACACAGATTACGCGCACCACACAAGGTTAGCGCACACACACCACCCAACCACACACACACACACACCAGAGACGAACCACACAATTACGCGGCCCCACACACAACAACAACCACCGATTACGCGCACACAACACAGAGATCACACACACACCACACCCACACACACACAAGGAGACGCCGGCACAATACCAGAGATTACGCGCACACACACACAGAGATCACACACACACACACACACACGAACACAGACACACACACACACACACAGATTACGCGCACACACACACACAGATTACGCGCACACACACACACACAGATTACGCACGCACACACAGATTACGCACGCACACACACAGATTACGCACGCACACACAGATTACGCACGCACACACAGATTACGCACGCACACACAGATTACGCACGCGCACACAGATTACACACGCACACAGATTACGCGCACACACACAGATTACACGCACACAGATTACACACGCACAAACAAGATTACAAAAGCACACACACAGATACGCGACGCACAACAACAAGCTTGACTGCACAGCAACAAAACAAAGATACGCGATAACCACACACAGCCAAGATATGCCACGCACACAAACAGGAATTACGCGCACACACAAGATTTAAGCGCACACACACACACACAACAACACAGATTACGCACACACACAGCTTACGCGCGCAACAAACAAACACACACACACCACAGATTACGCGCACCACACACAGAGTCACAACACCCACCCACACTACACACAGATTACGCAACAACACACAACAACCAGATAACACAAACACATCACAGATTCGCGGCCACACACACAGAGATCGCACACACAAACCACCACACACACACAGATTACCTGCGCCAACACACACAGAGATCAACAAACACACAAACACTAAACAGGATTACGCACAAAACACACACACAGATTACACAACACACACACCACAGAGTACGCACGCACACACGATTACGCACGCACACACAGAGATTCCGCACGCACCACAACACAGATACAAGCACGCACACACACAGATTACACACGGCACACACACAAGATGAGTACACAGAACACACACAAGATTCCGCACGCACAACACAGATACGCACGCACAAACACAGATAAGACGCCACACACACAGATTACGCCACGCACACACACTTACGGCACGGCACACACACAGATTACGCACGAACACACAGGATTACGCCGCACACACAGATTACGCAACCACACACACCAGATACGCCGCACAAACACAGATACGCGCTACACTACAGATACGAGCACACCAAGATTACGCGCCACCACACACAGATACGCACACACGATTAGGCGCGCCCCACCACACACACACACAAGACACACAGATTACGCGCACACACACACACAGAGATCACACACACACACACAAACCTACAAGATTACGCGAACACAAAACAGAATCACCACACACAACAAAGATTCGCGCACACACACAGAGATCCAAACACACACACACATACACACGGTACGCCCAACCACACACACAGATTAAGAGCACAAACACACAGATTACGCACGCACACAACAGATTTACGCACCGCACAACCAGATTACGCCACGCACAACACAGATTACGCGCGCACACACGATAAGCGCACACACACAGATTACAACGCACACAGATACACAAGCACACAGATTACACACGCACGCACAGATTACGCACGCCACACACAGGATTACGCCCGCACACCACAGATTACGCACCCACACACAACAGATTACGCCGCGCACACACACAGATTAACGCGCGCACAAACACAGGATTACGCCGCGCACACCACACACACAACACACACAGATTTACGCGCACACACACACACACACAAAAAGAATTACCGCAACCACCACAGATTACGCGCTACACACACAGAGTAGAGCATCACACAACAAACAACCACACAACACACAGATACGCGCGACACAAACAGGATCACACACACACACACACCACAAATACACACAGATTAGCACAAACAAAACACCAGATACGCACAACCACTTATATACCACACACAACCAACACGATTATATATACACACACATTTATACACACACATATATATATATACACACAAATATATACACATACATATACACACACACATCTATATAGGCACTACGCGCGGCAAACACACTACGCGAGCACACACACACCACAAACATTATATTATATTATATATATATTATAATTTAGGGCTGCACGATAATCGCATGCGATATTTAACGCGCATCTTGTCAGAAAGACGGTTCTGTAATCAGCGGTAAATCTCCATCATGTGCGTGCTTTCATATTGAGCAGCATTAACTACACAGAGCGTTGTTCACTGACGAGCTGCGCAAAAATCGCGCGAATATGAATGAGGTTTTGCGCAGCTCATCCGTGAACAACGGCTCTGTGTAGTTAATAATGCTCAATGTGAAAAGCCCGCAGGTGATGGAGATTTACAGCTGATTACAGAACCGGCTTTCTGACAAGATGCGCGTTAAATATCGCATGCGATTAATCGTGCAGCCCTAAAATATAACATATTATATAAAAACACACACGAGCACGCACACAAAAAGATACGCACGCACACACACAGTTACGCAACGCACACACAGATTGACGCACCACACACACAGATCGCACGCACACACACAGATTACCGCGCACCACAGATTACGCGCACACACAAGATTACGCGCACACCACAAACCACAGGGATTAACGCACACACGATTACGCGCGCACACACACCACACACACACCCACACCCAGATTTAGCGCACACACACACACCACAGAGATTTCACACACACACACACACACACACACAGATTTACGAGCACACACACAGAGATCACACACACACACACACACAGATTACGCGCACACACACCCCAGAGATCACACACACAAACACACTACACCACAGGTTAGCACAAACACAACACAGATTACGCGCACCACACACACACACAGGATTACGCACGCAAAAAAAGATTACGCACGCACACACAGATTACGCACGCACACACACAGATTACGCGCACACACAAGATACGCGCACACACACAGACTTACACACGAACACAGATACACAGCACACAGATTACACCCGCACGCCCAAGATTAGCACGCACACACAAAGATACGCCGCACAAACAAGATACGCACCCACACACACAGAGATTTTGTTATAAAAAACGCGCCCACACACAGATTACGCGCGCCACCCACACAGATTACGCGCGCACACACCACACACCACACACACAGATACGCGCACACCACAACCCACACCCACGATACGCGCACCACACACAGGATACGCGCCAACACACACAGAGATAACCACACACACAACAACAAACAACACGATTACGCCGCAAACCCACAGCGATCACACACACACCACCACACACACTACACAACGATTACGCACAAACACCACACACAGATTACGCAACAAACATTATATACACACACACACACATTATATATACACACACATTATATACACACACACACAAATTATTATACACACACATTATATTATACACATTTTACACAGGACACAGATATACTGTTGCGCTCGCGCGCACACACACAGCGCGCACACACCACACACACAATTATATATATATATAAATATATATTAGGCTGCCCGGAGTAATCGCATGCGATATTTAACGCGCATCTTGTCAGAAAGCCGGTTCTGTAATCAGCGGTAAATCTCCATCACGTGCGGGCTTTCACATTCAGCAGCATTAACTACACAGAGCCGTTACTGACAAGCTGCGCAAAACATGCGCAAAAATATGATTGTGGTTTTGCGCAGCTCGTCAGTGAAAAATGGCTCTGTGTAGTTAATGCTGCTAGCACGCAGGTGATGGAGATTTACCGCCGATTACAGAACCAACTTTCTGACAAGATGCGCGTTAAATATCGCATGCGATTAATCGTGCAGCCCTAATATACCCATATATAAGATACCAACATCACAAAAGCACACACACACACAGATTGTCTCCCGTGATCGGGTCATGAGCGCTCCGTTACCTGGTTCCTCCTGAACTGCTCCAGCACGTGTTTATAAGCCAGAGTGCTTCTGTAACCGGAGCCCTTGGCGATCCGGAGCTCCTTCAGGAGACCGCGACACGCGCGCAGCGGAGAGGTCACGGCCGCCATCACGACAGACAGCGCGAGTCCTCTTCCTCTTCCTCCTCTTCCTCCTCTTCTTCTTCTTCTGATGTTTAACGGCGGCTGGCAAAGCAGCTTTTGGTGCATATTCCGCCACCTACTGGGATGGAGTGTGAGGCGCTGATCTCAAGGGAAATGCTAATTCTCAACAACAACAAAAACTTCTACCTATATTTTATTATATAAATGTGTTATTTTCAGAAAATTAATAAGAGCTTTATAACCTTTATGAGAACTGTTTAACACATTCTGTCTGATTTTAATTCCTCTTTTAACTGTATTCTTTCCCTTTCATACACAGTTAATCAGCACGTGCTCTACAGTTTCTGGAAGTCCACAGTGATTACTTTGACCAGATTCATGTCTTCCTATCGTCTGGAGTGATTTATTACGAAAGTAATGACTATCTAAATGCTGCTGCACTATTGTCTCTTTTGGAACATATTTCTTGTTTTCGTTTATTAAATTAAATATCTGCAAATCAGCTGTTGGCATAGAGAAGAGCCAAGCTGGATATACTGGCAGAGCCACCGTGGGGCTAATATCGATATTACTGATACCTATTTGTTGAGCCTGCTTGCCTACTGTCCGGCCAAAGCTATTCAGATATGTCTGCTCATATTCCCAGCAGCTCTACATTATTTTTTTACCGGATGATTGGTAAAATGACCTTTAATACCAGTCCAATATACCATTTTAAGCTGAATTTCACGAATGTCTAGTGGTGTTTCACCCATTTCTACCTGCAAAGCGATCACAGGAGAGCATCTAAACGCTCCACAACACATTCTAAGGGCTTGGTTTTGAATCACCTCTATCCTAGCTAATAATGAGGCTGATGCTGAGCCATATACTATTCTACAGTAATCAATTGCTGACCTAATTAATGCACTGTATACCCTTTTAAGAGAACGTCGTAGCTCCCCAATCTACTCCTGCCAAGCACCTCGGCACATCGACTCCTTTCTTACATTTATCAACTAACGTCTGAATATGTGACCCAAATGATAATTTGGAATCCATCCATACTCCCAGATACCTTATTAGTGATACTTGCTCTAATGTTTGTTTATACAACTTTAATTTAACTTCAGGAGTTTTCTTCTTCTTTGAAAAACATATTACCTGGGTTTTTCAAATGAAAGACGGAAACCCCATTGAATAGCCCAATTTTCAACAACATCTATAGCCACCTGCATTTTCTGCCTTACATACTGCAGGTTCTTCCCTTTTTTCCACAAAGCTCCGCCATATAGTACTTCTCCTATTCCTAATTCAATTTCCCCAAAAATATCATTTATCATTATATTAAAAAGTATGGGGCTACAAACACTTCCTTGAGGGGCTCCGTTGTCTATTTGATAAATATCAGAGTATTCAGTACCTACTCACTTGTATTGTTCGTTCTTGCAAGAAATCCATAATCCAGTTATATAACCTCCCGTTGATGTCCATTCGATCTAATTTAATTAACAGCCCTTCCTTCCACACCATGTCATACGCCTTCTCAATGTAAAAAAAAACTCCTATTACCACTTCTTTTTTCACTAGACCTTATTTCATTCTCCAAGCATACAACTGCATCTAGTGTACTACGTCCCTTCCTGAATCCACTCTGATATGGATGTAACAAATTTTTGGTTTCCAAATAAAATAATACTCATGACATAACCATTCTTTCCATTACTTTGCACATGTTTGATGTTAAAGCAATAGGTCTATAGTTCATCGGAATAGATTGGTCTTTCCCAGGTTTTGCAATAGGTACTATAATGCCTTGTTTCCACGAATACAGGAGTTTCCCTGATTTCCATACTTCATTGTAAAGTTTTAATATTATATTTAATGCTTTTTCTGATAGATGCTTGATCATATCATAACACACTTCATCTTTCCCTGGAGAAGTATGTCTTACCCCTTTCAGTGCCTGTTTTAGTTCATTCAATGTGAATATGGCATCCATTGGACTTTCCGAGGAAACTTTTTGAATTAAAACATCTGGATTATCTCTTAATCTTTGTTCTCTTTTTCCCCTCATTTCTTCTGAAATGTTATCATTACTATGCACCTTTACAAATGCCTCAGCCAAAACCTCTGCCTTTTCTTTATTACTGATAACTTTATCAGTAGCTTTAATCTTCCATCTAGGAACCCTTTCTATGTCTGATTTTGATACTTCTAATCCTATTTTACAGTACAGAGGAAAATTATCACTTCCCATTAAATTTTTTTCAGCAGCAGCCCGAAGCAATCACAGCCAGAGCGAGTCGAGCGCGGAGAGTATACAGAGAACCAGCAGCAGCCCGAAGCAATCACAGCCAGAGAGAGTCGAGCGCGGAGAGTATACAGAGAACCAGCGGCAGACCGAAGCAATCACAGCCAGAGAGAGTCGAGCGTGGAGAGTATACAGAGAACCAGCGGCAGACCGAAGCAATCACAGCCAGAGAGAGTCGAGCGTGGAGAGTATACAGAGAACCAGCGGCAGACCGAAGCAATCACAGCCAGAGAGAGTCGAGCGTGGAGAGTATACAGAGAACCAGCGGCAGACCGAAGCAATCACAGCCAGAGAGAGTCGAGCGTGGAGAGTATACAGAGAACCAGCGGCAGACCGAAGCAATCACAGCCAGAGAGAGTCGAGCGCGGAGCGTATACAGAGAACCAGCGGCAGACCGAAGCAATCACAGCCAGAGAGAGTCGAGCGCGGAGAGTATACAGAGAACCAGCGGCAGCCCGAAGCAATCACAGCCAGAGAGAGTCGAGCGTGGAGAGTATACAGAGAACCAGCGGCAGCCCGAAGCAATCACAGCCAGAGAGAGTCGAGCGTGGAGAGTATACAGAGAACCAGCGGCAGACCGAAGCAATCACAGCCAGAGCGAGTCGAGCGCGGAGAGTATACAGAGAACCAGCGGCAGACCGAAGCAATCACAGCCAGAGAGAGTCGAGCGCGGAGCGTATACAGAGAACCAGCGGCAGCCCGAAGCAATCACAGCCAGAGAGAGTCGAGCACGGAGAGTATACAGAGAACCAGCGGCAGACCGAAGCAATCACAGCCAGAGAGAGTCGAGCACGGAGAGTATACAGAGAACCAGCGGCAGACCGAAGCAATCACAGCCAGAGAGAGTCGAGCACGGAGAGTATACAGAGAACCAGCGGCAGACCGAAGCAATCACAGCCAGAGAGAGTCGAGCACGGAGAGTATACAGAGAACCAGCGGCAGACCGAAGCAATCACAGCCAGAGAGAGTCGAGCACGGAGAGTATACAGAGAACCAGCGGCAGACCGAAGCAATCACAGCCAGAGAGAGTCGAGCACGGAGAGTATACAGAGAACCAGCGGCAGACCGAAGCAATCACAGCCAGAGAGAGTCGAGCACGGAGAGTATACAGAGAACCAGCGGCAGACCGAAGCAATCACAGCCAGAGAGAGTCGAGCACGGAGAGTATACAGAGAACCAGCGGCAGACCGAAGCAATCACAGCCAGAGAGAGTCGAGCACGGAGAGTATACAGAGAACCAGCGGCAGACCGAAGCAATCACAGCCAGAGAGAGTCGAGCGTGGAGAGTATACAGAGAACCAGCGGCAGACCGAAGCAATCACAGCCAGAGAGAGTCGAGCACGGAGAGTATACAGAGAACCAGCGGCAGCCCGAAGCAATCACAGCCAGAGAGAGTCGAGCGTGGAGCGTATACAGAGAACCAGCGGCAGACCGAAGCAATCACAGCCAGAGAGAGTCGAGCACGGAGAGTATACAGAGAACCAGCGGCAGACCGAAGCAATCACAGCCAGAGCGACTCGAGCGCGGAGAGTATACAGAGAACCAGCGGCAGCCCGAAGCAATCACAGCCAGAGAGAGTCGAGCGTGGAGAGTATACAGAGAACCAGCGGCAGACCGAAGCAATCACAGCCAGAGAGAGTCGAGCGCGGAGAGTATACAGAGAACCAGCAGCAGCCCGAAGCAATCACAGCCAGAGAGAGTCGAGCGTGGAGAGTATACAGAGAACCAGCGGCAGCCCGAAGCAATCACAGCCAGAGAGAGTCGAGCACGGAGAGTATACAGAGAACCAGCGGCAGACCGAAGCAATCACAGCCAGAGAGAGTCGAGCGCGGAGAGTATACAGAGAACCAGCGGCAGACCGAAGCAATCACAGCCAGAGAGAGTCGAGCGCGGAGAGTATACAGAGAACCAGCGGCAGACCGAAGCAATCACAGCCAGAGAGAGTCGAGCGTGGAGAGTATACAGAGAACCAGCGGCAGCCCGAAGCAATCACAGCCAGAGAGAGTCGAGCACGGAGAGTATACAGAGAACCAGCGGCAGCCCGAAGCAATCACAGCCAGAGCGACTCTAGCACGGAGAGTATACAGAGAACCAGCGGCAGACCGAAGCAATCACAGCCAGAGAGAGTCGAGCGCGGAGAGTATACAGAGAACCAGCGGCAGACCGAAGCAATCACAGCCAGAGAGAGTCGAGCGTGGAGCGTATACAGAGAACCAGCGGCAGACCGAAGCAATCACAGCCAGAGCGACTCGAGCGCGGAGAGTATACAGAGAACCAGCGGCAGCCCGAAGCAATCACAGCCAGAGCGAGTCGAGCGCGGAGAGTATACAGAGAACCAGCGGCAGACCGAAGCAATCACAGCCAGAGAGAGTCGAGCACGGAGAGTATACAGAGAACCAGCGGCAGACCGAAGCAATCACAGCCAGAGAGAGTCGAGCACGGAGAGTATACAGAGAACCAGCGGCAGACCGAAGCAATCACAGCCAGAGAGAGTCGAGCACGGAGAGTATACAGAGAACCAGCGGCAGACCGAAGCAATCACAGCCAGAGAGAGTCGAGCACGGAGAGTATACAGAGAACCAGCGGCAGACCGAAGCAATCACAGCCAGAGAGAGTCGAGCACGGAGAGTATACAGAGAACCAGCGGCAGACCGAAGCAATCACAGCCAGAGAGAGTCGAGCGCGGAGAGTATACAGAGAACCAGCGGCAGACCGAAGCAATCACAGCCAGAGCGACTCTAGCACGGAGAGTATACAGAGAACCAGCGGCAGCCCGAAGCAATCACAGCCAGAGAGAGTCGAGCACGGAGAGTATACAGAGAACCAGCGGCAGACCGAAGCAATCACAGCCAGAGAGAGTCGAGCACGGAGAGTATACAGAGAACCAGCGGCAGACCGAAGCAATCACAGCCAGAGAGAGTCGAGCACGGAGAGTATACAGAGAACCAGCGGCAGACCGAAGCAATCACAGCCAGAGAGAGTCGAGCACGGAGAGTATACAGAGAACCAGCGGCAGACCGAAGCAATCACAGCCAGAGAGAGTCGAGCACGGAGAGTATACAGAGAACCAGCGGCAGACCGAAGCAATCACAGCCAGAGAGAGTCGAGCACGGAGAGTATACAGAGAACCAGCGGCAGACCGAAGCAATCACAGCCAGAGCGAGTCGAGCGCGGAGAGTATACAGAGAACCAGCGGCAGACCGAAGCAATCACAGCCAGAGCGACTCTAGCACGGAGAGTATACAGAGAACCAGCGGCAGCCCGAAGCAATCACAGCCAGAGCGAGTCGAGCGCGGAGAGTATACAGAGAACCAGCGGCAGACCGAAGCAATCACAGCCAGAGAGAGTCGAGCGTGGAGCGTATACAGCATAGGTCACTAACAGGCGGACCGCGGTCCGGGTCCGGACCCAGAAGCAGTCCCATACGGACCCAGACCTACAGCCAAAACAGAAGGTTATAATATGATTTAAAACCTGACGGGGCGCTTCTATTTTGACCGGCGCAGCTTTTGCAGTCTTTACGATAGCGGTAGTGGAAAAGCACAGACCAATTGCATGCGAGTTAAGCTATCCCACCTGGTACCCCTCAGCCAATCAAGCCTGTGCATTCCAGGCGGTAAACATTGCGACTCTACAGTGCAGACAAATGAGAGCGTTAGAGGCAAGTTAAGTTGAGAAAAATGCGAGTGAGACGGAGAAAGGGAGAGAAAAATGCGAGTGAGACGGAGAAAGGGAGAGAAAAAGACGAGTGAGACGGGGAGGAAAGGGCTGGAGAGAAAAGGCGGAGAGAGAGGAGACGGGAGAGAAATTGAGGAAAAAGACGAGTGAGCGGAGAAAGTTGAGGGGAAAAGACGAGTGAGACGGAGAAAGGGATAGAAAAATAAGGAACAAATGGCGCTCTTCAAAAAGAGAAAAGTGGACAGGGAAAATAGAGCATTTAATCCAGAATGGACAGACTCATTTGTGTTTATACTTCCCACTGGGAGCACTAAACCAGTGTATCATATGTTCAGAAACCGTGGCACTTATTAAAAGTGCCAATGTGAAACGCCATTATGAGACAAAACATAAAGGTTATGAACAAACATACCCACTCAAATCTGAAGTGAGATCACAGAAAATAAGTAGTCTCAGGGCCCAATATGACCAGTCCACCAAGATCCTGAGTCACACATTCACTGCCCAACAACGTGCTCATGAGTGTGCCCTCAGAGTTGTTTGGATTTTGGGTCAACACAAAAAGCCATTTACTGATGGAGGGGTTTTCAAAGAATGCATGAGTGCAGTAGCCGAAACACTACTTGAGGGAAATCAAAAACAAGTGCTTTGTGATAAAATAAAGCAAATACCCATGTCAGCATCATCTGCCACAAAGAAAAGTTAAATATTAACTCAGGATGTGCTAACCCAGCTAGATGAAGCCATGCATAAGGCATCATGTGTAGGCTTATCTGTGGATGAGTCCACTGACATGTGTGACAATGCTCAGTTGTTAGTGTATGTCAGGTTTTTTAACACAGACCAGAAAGCATTCTGTGAAGACCTGTTAGGTGTCACCCCCTTCAGACCAGTACAAGAGGAGAAGACATCTACCTAGCCATTAAGGAGATGTTAACAAAGAGAGGAATAAAGCCAAAAGAAGTGGTTTCAATAACCACAGATGGAGCCCCTGCCATGATAGGGAGAGAGAAAGGAGCTGTATCAAGACTGAAAGAGGACAATCCTGAGCTCATAGCTTACCATTGCATCATTCATCAATCTGTCCTCTGCGCCTCCCTGTCAGATGAGCATGCTGAGGTGATGAATACAATGATGAAAATGATACATTTTCTCAGGGCATCCTCTTCCT
>JADLZN010006337.1:0-53295 GCA_018155175.1 Sinocyclocheilus anophthalmus
GTCTGAGTCGACTCTATAAATAACAGTAACCTGTCAGGGAAAGTTCACGTCTATTGTTGATGTTACTGAGAAAAACAAGAACAATGCAAACAATGCAAAAGCAGTTCGTTTAACCTGTAGGACCAGATAACATAAGCGCCCAAACTACACGCCGTCTAATAGTTCTGAGACAAAGGCTGGTCATTAAGTCATTTCATCTGACATCTGCTGCTCCCTGTGGTGTGTGTGTGTCACGCCCGTCTAATCTGATCTGAGATCAGTGCGGGCAGATTCAGGCGCGTCGCGGGTGTGTTCGGTATGCTGGCATTTCACTCGACTTTACTGATGTGAAACACACACACACACACACTCAACACCACACACCCACACACACACACACACACACAAACAACACACACCACACACACACACACACACCACACACACACAACACACACACAACACAACAGTTCTCATGTGAACCCAGCTAACCCAGGGAACATTCTCAGAAGGTTCTCCTAAAGTTATGAGCAAACATTCTTCTAGTAATGTTACAGTTTTTTAATTGCTTAGACACTAAAAGTGATACTTGAGGCCAACTTAGTGAACCATTCACTCATACACCTAATCTTTAGACCAAGTCTGCAAAACTACAAGCACACTATGTGCTTTAAACTCAGTTTGCTATTGTAAAACAAACTTTTTGCAAAACTCTAAACACAGTTCTCTACATTACACACATCATTCGAAACTAACAGCTCTCATGTTTCATTTGGGAAACACTGCAATTAAAATGCCACACTCATTTACTGATGACCTACACACAGTGATCATGTGTGAAAACACTAAGACATCATTTGTTCACTTAGTAATCAAAAAAATTACGCCCTTGCATTTCTGTTTACATTGTATCTATATTTTACAAAGTGCTTTATAAATAAAGCTGACTTTCTGACTTGGCTTATAGGCATATTCAGTGTGTGTACACACACACACACAAGCTCACGCAAACTCGCGCACGCACACACACCACGCGCACATACACGTACCCACACTCACACTCACTCTCGCACACACTCACACTCGCACACACTCGCGCACTCAAGTGCACGCACGCACCCGCAAACGCACACACTCATGCGCATGCACACACTCACACACGCTCACGCACATCGCGCACAGACAACACCAGGCGCACACTTACATCTCGCATCAGCAACACTCGCAACTCACAACTCACACGCAAAACACAAGGCACACTCACACACATCCACTCTTCACAACTCGCGCACGCAAACACCCACGTGCCATTACACCTCACACTTGAACGCACACACTGACACTCACACTCGCACACACTCACACACACACAATCACTCACACACTCACACACACTCGCGCACGCGCACACACACCGACGCGCACACTCACACTCACACTTGCACACGCACACACTCGCACACTCACACTCACACACACGCACACACACGTGCACACTCACACACACTCACACTCTCACACACACTCGCGCAAGAACACACACCCACGCGCACACTACACCACACTTGCAACGCACACACGCGGACACGGAACACCGCACACACTAACACGCACGTGCACACTCACACACTCACACACACTCGCGCACGCGCACACACACCGACGCGCACACTTACACTCGGCGGACACGCGACACATCGAGCCTATCGCGCCTCGCACACCACAACAAGTCCAGCTCTCATGTCAAGTGCTGTCGCATGATCAAGCACACTACGCACGACACTCCGGCTCAAATGCCAGATAGCTGAGTCGACATCAGACTGTGCGATGCGACAACGTCCCGTAGCGCACGACACCACGCACGACACTCAAAGCTGGCGTGTTTTTTTCCTTTTTTTTTTTTTTTTCTTCGTATTACGATGCTTTATTGCGTTGTTTTCATGTGGCCTTACGATTGCCCCCTTTTTTTATATTACCCCTTTATTTCTTCCCCCTTTTTTTTTGATTATTACAGATCAAGTAGACCGATAACCGATATTTTGAACCGATATATATGTCTGGTGTAAACATTTAAATTAATGTCAAAATTAAGAATAACAAGGGCTCTGACAAAAACTGCCTTCACTGGTGTTGGTTGTACTTCTTACTCTTGTCTTCCGTGCATCCATCTACAATAAGGGCAATATAAAGAGAGAGTTAAAAGTGGCCGCTGTATGCTTCACGATTAAGCCTATGAATACTGTACTACAGCTAAACAGCTTGGGGAAATGTAGGTATTTGGATTCAATAATTTACATATTAGAAATATATGTGTAATAGCATAACCTCTCATAATTCCTCATTGATACTTTTCTGATGACTAAATCATAACCTACAAGAGGGACTAGTCAATTCATCATCTAATGCACATCAATGGATTAACTTAAAAAAAATTATATAAGTGGAAATAATTTAATTGTCTTCATAGCTCCATTGTAGAAGTTGTTAAGAAGACTGCAACTATTTTAATGAAACTATAACACTAATAGCCTATTATAGGCAAACTTGGTTCAAAAGCCTATTGAAATGTCTCGATTTTTGTCAGCCTAATCTTAGCCTATGTGACAGTATCTTAATCTTGGCCTATGTGACAATAATTTCCATTAGTTTGAATTTACAGTGCAGTGCAAATTAAGGCATAAAACACTAATTGAATTGATCTTTTAATCAAATGAGAGTTAAACTCTAATTTTGGCAAACAAAGGGGTTTACTAATAAAATTACAAGATGGAAGAAATAGCGTATTGTGTGATTATTCTTTTAAACAAAAGTTGTTATAATTGTTGTAGTAGTAGTAGCGGCTAAACCAAACTTTTATTTTGACGGGTTACTGTGAAGACCTTTAGGTTTCTGTTTGTATATGATATGACTATAGTTTTACTCAAATGAAACGGTCAAATGCTCATAAAGTAACTCTCAGAGCAGTTCTGGGGATGTTGTTCATGTATTTATGTCCTCATTTAGTGAGACGGCAGATGCTGAAAACACCGCGAGGGTCACAACTTCAGTATAGTAAACAAACAGCGCGTGAGTCTGTGCCATTCACATATACAGAGACACGCAGAACATGCAGGATCCATATTTAAATAGTATTTTTGAGGCTTAATATTTACAGATACTAGTCCATATCATGATTTGATTTAAGTGTAATGATCTACTTTTGATTAATTCATTCAAAATTGGACAAATTCTGTGACATTCCGCGCAATACAGTAAATTCAATTTATATGATTGGATTCCGCGATTCCGTCCACATTTTCTCCATTGCTGAAACCATAAATAGATAAAATTGAGGTGTTTTGCAACTTCAGTGTGTGGATGTGAAGTGATGCCAACTTCAGCAACGTCCGCTACTGCCTAGGAGAGACAACTGAGGTGGACACGAACAGCTCCGTTAGCATGCTGCTTTCGGTTGAGAGTGCAAAACTTTTAGTGCCTTTAGCATTCCATGCTGATTGTCAGCCTCGTGACTCCCAGAAATCAGATGGGCGGTGGCGGCGATTGCTATGGCAAAGAATGGTGACGGTCCGAACAGGCTGCATTAGCGCCAAATAGCGTGTTTTCAAATTTAATTCTTTTTCGGCAAAGCGGTTTTGAAAATTCCCGATTACCGATAATCATAAAAATGCTAATATCGGCGTAGATAATCGCCAGCCGATAATCGGTCGTCATAAACTCACACACTTGCAAACACACTCACGACAACACACTAACATGCACTCGCACACAAAACACACAACCACACACACCACACACACACACACTCACACACTACGCACACGTTACACACTACCACACCACAACACGCTCATGCCAACACACACTCACCTAACACACACTGAATAGCATCTGTGTTGTATGCTATTCAGTTCTATCTATCTATCTATTTATTTTTTTATCTATCTATCTATCTATCTATACTGAACATGTGCATAAAAGCCTAGTCAGAAAGTCAGCTTTATTTCTAAAGTGCTTTACACAATATAAACTATTTCACAGCAGCTTTACAATAGTTCAAATCAAATTCTGCTGTAAGCAGCTCTAAAAAGTCAATAGTGCATTTGCAGCTCAAGGGTTCAGTGAGTTTGACGCAGTTCAGTTGCGTAACTGTGTAAAATTCATCAGTCATGCATACAGTATATACAGTGTATATGTGCATATGCATGTATGTGCGAGTGCTATGCCAAACTCCTGTGCACTCAACTGCACTCTGAACAAGCAAAAGACACACAAGAGTAGTGTTTGACATTTTTCACATCTGTGTGTAGTTTGGCGTGTATGTGGCTAATTATTTTATGTTTGTGTGTTACTATGCACAAATACCATTTTTAGAAGAGTTAAAATAGTTTTCAAAGAAGTGTTTGCTTTTGCAAGATGTGTGATGTTTTGCATGTTGTGTGTGTTTTGTGGTTTTGTGTGTAGAGTTTGTGAGTGAGAAATGGAGCCATAGTTTCAAAAACTGCGTTGTAAGCATTTTGAAAAAACTGTAATTGCTTGTATTAATTAAAACTTTGGTCTTAATAATGTTCTCACACGTTGCATAAAAGCATCATTAATAATCATTCATGGAATGTTTCCTGAAACATTGAGTTTGATGTTCAAAAATGTTCTCGGAAATTCAAAACGTAATGTTAAAAGTAACATTCACATAATGTTTGCAAAATGGTAAAATGGAATGTTCCCTTAATGTTCACACAACCAAGAAACAATGTTTCTAAAACAATTAAAGAACTGGACATTTTGAACATTCAGAGAACATTCAAATGTAACAGGTTTCTAACGTAAGGGGAACGTCCTTGTGTATATTTTGTCTATATGGAGACGATTAAAACATATTTAGGAAACACAGTTTCTCAGTGCAGTTATTACAGTTATTAACATGTTCTGCTGCTGAATCAGTCAGACCTGACCGCTAAAAAACAAATGAGCCTCCAGCGTCTCACTGAGTTGAGAAATCTGGATTTGCTGACGTGCCCTCTGGAACAGAAAGACTTCTTACACAAAGCCTGTGTGTGTGTGTGTGTTGTGTGGGGTGTGTGTGTGTGGTGTGTGGTGTGTGTGTGTGAGTGTGTGTGTGTCTGTGTAAGTGTGAGTGTGAGTGAGTGTGAGTGTGAGTGTGTGTGTGGTGTGTGTGTGTGTGGAGTGTGTGTGTGTGTGGAGTGAGTGTGAGTGTGTGTGTGGGTGTGAGAGAGAGAGATATTGTGTGTGTGTGTGTGTGAGTGAGTGAGTGTGTTGTGTGTGTGTGTGAGTGTGTGTGTTGTGTGTGTGTGTGTGTGAGTGAGGGAGGTGTGTGTGTGTGAGAGTGAGTGAGTATGTGTGTGAGTGTGTGTGTGTGTGTGTGTGTGTGGTGTGGTGTGAGTGAGTTGTGAGTGTGTGTGTGTTTGTGTGAGTGCGTGTGAGTGTGTGTGTGTGTGTGTTGTGTGAGTGTGTGTGGTTGTGTGTGTGTGTGTGTGAGGAGTGTGGAGTGTGTGTGTGTGTGTGGTGTGTGTGAGTGTGTGTGTGACGGAGGGGGAGTGGATGTGCGTGTGTGCGTTAGTCTACAAGTCAGAGGAACAATAATTCTTAAAGGTTCTCAATTATAAGTCATTTATGTATTAAAGCCCGTTTCTGCCATGGGATAAAAATAAAGGTAATTGTAATTGGTAACTTTTTATCTCACAGTTCAGACTATTTTTACTTACAATTCTGAGATTCAGAATTATACAGTCACAACTGCGAGAACAAAGGTCATAATTGTGAGATACAAAATGTAAAAAAGTCTGAACTACGATATATAAAGTCAGAATTGCAAGATATAAAATCAGAACTGTGAGATATAATCAGAAAAGTCAGGAATTGTAAGATAATTGCAAGGAAAAAATTCAGAATTGAGAGATATAAAATCAGAATTGTGAGATATAGAATTCGAAAAGCCAGAATTGTGGAGATTAAAAACCCAAATCAGAAAACGTGAGATAAAATCCAGAAAAAAAAGTCAGAATTGTGAAATAAATTTAGAAAAAAAATCTGAATTTTGAAATAAATTCAGAAAAAGTCAGAATTGTGAGGAGAAAAAAAGTCTGAATATTGTTTTTAAGTGGGCTGCTTACTGAAAAAACATCAAGAATAAATGCAGAAGTCTACGATACATTAATTTCATCACAGCGCTGACTGACTCACCGTTATTCCGAGATTGGGATTACACGGAGTGTCTCCGATGATGTCGTCCTCCGGCGGAGTGATTCTCAGGAAGTCCAGGTGATCCGGTCTGCTGGGACGCCGCAAAGCCTCCTGGGTAACGGATTCCTCCGCATCCAGCATCCAGATATCCTCCGGACGCAGCAGAGCGTTTTCTGCAGGACAAATGATTAGACTTTAACTTTGGGAAGCGGAATTCTTGAATCAAGTCTCTGCTTTAATGCTAGTTCTTATATATAGTTCACAATATAATATATATATATATATATAGTCTGCTCAAAAGTTATTGCATATTAAAATTAATAAAAAAAAATGTACAATTACTGATCTGCATGTGTGAATCCTGTTCAGAAACTGAACTGAATTTGTGTTTTATATTTTAACACAATATCAGTGTGTATCTATATGTAGACTGTATGTGAGACGCTGTGAACCACACACCACACACATCATATACAGCAGCACTCTCCTGCTATACCTGTCTGAACAAGTTCAGTTGCATCTTATCTCACATACTGTACATTCTACAAATTCTCAGACGGTGTCATTAAAAACATTGATAATGCGAATGAAGGCTGCAGTGATTAATCACGTCTCGTTATGATAATACAACTGCAGCCGGACCCGCCGAGACTCCAAACGCTGACTAAACGCCTGGTTCTGTTCCAAATGCAAAGTCAGATTGATTGCATCTGTCTCGGGCTCTGCCCTAAATTACTCTCAAAACTCTCCAGTTGCACTCCTGCCATCAATACTACAGTAAAACCACAGCGATGTGTTTTCACACATATGCATCAATCACCCACTCAGATAATAAACTCATTAGAAATGAAACAGCGCCACCATGTGAACACAAAACAACTTTCTGATTGTCAGTGATTATAGTGATCTGATCAGCTCAATCAGCGTTGTTTGCGTTCAGGAAAGCCACGTCCATGCTGAAGCATAACTGTTCTGATTATGTTCTTGGGTACTCTCCAAAATGGCGGATGATGTAACTCGGGGGTGAAGAATTGTTGAATAAAGTTGTTATTATTGTTTTCTTTGTGCACAAAAGTATTCTCGTAGCTTCGTAAAAATAAGTCTGAACCACTGATGTCACATGGACTGGTTTACTGATGTCCTTGCTATGTTTCTGGACCTTGATCGTGTTAATTACATTGCTGTCTATTGGAGGGTCAGAGAGCTCTCGGATTTTCATTTTTGGGTGAACTATACCTTTAAATTTTATTAAGATTTTAAATGAGGTTTTTTTGTTTTGTTTTGTTTTCATTGCAACTTTAGTTAAAGTGTTTTTGTCATTTTTAATGACAAGTATGTCTACATAGTTTTCATACCTTTTTATTTTAGTTCTAGTTTTATTTTTAGTTATTTTAAAACATTAAGTTAAACTAAACGAGAATTTTGTTTTGGCAACGTAGTTTATAATAATGCTCATTATTTCAGTTTAAAATGGCTATAAGTAACAAAAATGTTTTTGTTGTTTGTAACACTTTATTTTACGTGTCCTTTGTTACACACCTTACATGTGCTTACTAGATAATAACAATAAATGATGCAATTACATGCAAGTAAACTAAACAAACCCTAATCCTCACCTAACTATATAAAGTATCGTGTAGTTAATTATATTCTCAGTACTGAAATTGTATATTACCCGGTAACAAGGACACCTTAAAATAAAGTGTAACCTTTTTAGTTTTAGTTGCTCTTCCTCCAGGGGGCGTCAGTGGCTCTGCCATTGAGATGCATTCAGATCTCAGTCTGAATGTGCTATTTGAGACATTTGTACAGTATACAGTAGTTTAAATAAACTAAAACTAAATGTTTTAATATATTAAATCAAAAGTTTTGCGCCTGACATACAAATGCAGTCTCTATAGGACAGACCGGGGCTAGTTGTCACACTTTTTAAACGGCTTCTTCATGTCTGTTCATGTGATAACGATATACAGTAAAGCAGATCAGAGTGAGTTAATAGGAGTTCGCTGTCAATAGAGAGTTGTAGTGTGTGTGTGAGGTGTGTTGTGCGTTTTTTTGAAAATGAAGACATACATTTGTATAATGACAAAGGTATGACAGGTATTACACGGAGAAGGTGACTTTTCAGGACATTACCCATTGTCCCCACTTTTCAAAACGCTTATAAATCACACAGAATGGAGTGTACTGAAAATCTGAAATACCACAAAGTTTCCTGTGAGGGGTAGGTTAAGGGGTAGGGTTGGTGTAGGGCAATAGAATATACGTTCTCTACAGTATAAAAACCATTACACCTATGGAATGCCCCCACTTTTCACAAAAACAACCTGTGTGTGGTGTGGGTGGGTGTGTGAGTTAGTGGTGTGTGGTGTGTGTGTGTGTGTGTGATTGAGTGTGTGTGTGTGTGGGGGTTGTGTGTGTGTGTGTGTGTGTTGAGTGTGTGTGTTTGAGTGTGTGTGTGAGGTGGTGTGAGTGTGTGTGTGTGTGTGTGTGGGGTGTGTGAGTGTGTGTGTGTGTGTTTGTTTGTTTGTTTGTGTGTGTGTGTGAGTGTGTTTGTGTTAGTGTGTGTTTGTGTTATTGAGTGTGTGTTTGTGTGTGTGTGTGGTGTGTGTGGTGTGAGTGAGTGTGTGTGTGTGTGTGTGTGTGTGTTGGTGAGTGTGTGTGTTGTGTTTGTGTGTGGTGTGTGTGTGTGTTTGTGTGTGTGTGTGAGTGAGTGAGGTGTGTGTGTGTGTGTGTGTGTGTGAGGTTTGTGTGTGGAGTGTGTGTGTGTGTGTGTGTTTGTGTGTGTGGTGAGTGTAGCTGAGTGTGTGTGTGTGTGTGTGTGTGTGTGTTGTTGTGTGTGTGTGCGTGTGTGTGTGTTTGTGTGTGTGTGTGTGTGTGTGTGAGTGAGTGTGTTGTGTGTGTGTGGGTGTGTGTGTGTGTGATGTTATATTACCACACAGATCGTCAGTGTGTTTAACCAGCCTCAGGCTGATTTCCAACAGGAGTGAATGAACGGGGGCCGAATCTGCCCAATACCAAGCCAAGGGGGCCACGTGACCTATATAGATTTCTATATATAATATTGACAATTAAATTATTATTATTGTTGCTTTTGTTAAAATAATTACAAGATGGTCACAAGATGAATATTCAGATTTATTTATTTAGTCTGTTTTATTCAAACAATTATGAAATTTTTTGCATTTAGATACAGAAGAACTTTGCCCGTTGAATATTAAAAACATATTAACAAACAAAAAATCTGGATCTCTCTGCCATGCAAATCAACTGTTCCTGCTCTGGATCTCTTCTCTCCACTTTCCCTAATTGCAGATTCAATTATTAGATTTGTCAGTATTAATATTTTTATGCTTAGATTTTTTTGGGGATCAAACTGTAACACCGTGTGTCCCAACCAGACACCACGCGATAAAACGTATCTTTTCCTTGTAGTTTGTGTCCTAACCTCCCATGACAGCGACACAGGTTTCTGTTTTCGGAACGGTTTTTATTTTCTGCGACAGGAACAACAGACAAAATATGACAGTGATAATCTCAGGTAATGATTATGTGCTTTATTCAATGTTAAAAGTGTCTAATGTGAGTTTGAATATTATTTTGCGTTATCTTTATAGCCATAGTGAAAGCAACAATAGATATTTTACCTCAGATCTTGAAAATAAATTAAAGCAAACTTGTAGGATGCAAACGCAGAGGATCTTCAGTGTCTCTCTGTCTGTGTGTGATCAGCTTCACATGACCTCTGGACTGATTGCTTTACTTCATTACACTCATTACTGATGCTGAGCTGCTGGAACCAGTGCAAACCCCGCAACAGAAAACACTCACAACTTTATCTAACGCTTTTTTTAATGTTAGGACAAAAGTTCTTAAAGTAATGTTCTTATAACTGTATTAATATTTGATATATGCTCTCATAACCTTGAGAGAAAACGTCTGACATCAACATTCTTTAAACGTCCTTATGATGAGATTCTCAGTGTTGAGAGCTGTTAGAATATTAAAAATACATTTTGGGTGAAAATAAAGTTAGTCGAATGTTGTAAGAAACTTATTAGTAACCTTTAAATAACTTTCTAAGTACAATAAGAAAACTGGGCATTTTAACGTTCATAGAATATTACAAATATTATATTTTCAGTAAAAATATAGCTAGGAAAATGCTGTAAGAAATGTTTTTGTAACTTTTAAACAACGTCATAACGACAAGTAACATTTAAAAACAATGTTCCCACAACGTTTTCATAACCTAAATGTGTCACATGATCTGTCTGAGCATACAGCAGAACGCCCCCAGCGCTGACGCTTAGCTTGTGAATGATGCTGAACGTTTGTCATGAAGGATCCTCTATGAAGCACTGAGTAAAGATGATCAGCGCTACAGCGGTTTCATTTCCTCAGGAACTGATTCTTTACACACTGGAGTTATTTATAGAGGTTTTATTGATTGATGAAATGCTCTAGTGCAGAGGTTCTCAACCTTTTGGAACTAAAGCCCCCCCAAAGCCTCACCTATCATGTGGCATGTCCCCCAACCACTCAAAATAAACTATTTTTGAAGGAGACCAGGAATAATGATTCATTGGATAAAATCTATCTATATAAATCCGATCTTTTGGATGGATAGATAGATAGATAGATAGATAGATAGATAGATAGATAGATAGAAAAAGTCATGTGACTGCGCGATGTGACGGGATAACTCGACTAGCAGCGGACCGATCTCGGTCACAGCATCTGAAATGTTGTTCTGAAAAGCCTGAGTAAAGTCTGTCATCAAAGTATTTCTGTATAATCGTCTTAAACGACTGCGTTCCCAAACAGCAGCATCCGCCTCTGAAAGCAATGACCGCATTTATTTTGTTTTTCGTCTGCTCGCTCTGAGGCGCAAATTATTATATTCAGTGGCTTCTCCTACTTTTCTTAGTGATATTTAGTGCCAGTTTATCAGGAAGTGACGGTTTTGTTCTCTTTGACTCGTTGGATGGAAACGGTGCTTTATTCGGAAATGTTTTATGCGATATTCCAGTTTTGCGCATAAGTTTAATTCAAATCTTTGGATGGAAACATAGCTAACGATCACATCACATGAGCGAGTCTCTCTCAGAGCGCTGACAAGCTCAACCGAGAATGCTTTCAGAGTGTGAAATAAATGAGACCACAACTCCACAATAACTAGAAAACCTTTCCACTGCGTCAAAATAAATTATTTTAAATAGACTTTCAAATATACTTATTCCCGTGACCAGATCTTGTAATTTTCGAGCATCATTACTCCAGTCTTCAGTGGCCTTCAGTGATCCGTCAGAATCATATATGTCTGATTTATTATCATGCTGGACTGGTTGTGCTGCTTCATCTCTTTTTTTTTTTTTTTTTGGAACCTGTGATACTTCTTTCTTTGATTCTTTGATTCTTTGATGAATAAAAACTTAAAAATAAGCATTTATTTAAAACAGAAATCTTTTCTAACAATATAAATCTTAGCTATCACTTCTTAAAAATTTAACACATCCTTGCTAAATGTTTTTTCCTAAAAAAAAAAGAAGAAAGTTTACTGACCCCCAACGTTTTCCATACTAGTGTATGTTTGTAACACAAAATTCTATTTTTGAAATAAACGCTGTCTTTTGTGGTGTTGAACTCTTTATTTATCAAGATTTCTGAAAAAAGTATCAACAACGTCCAAAAAATATTAATCGTCACAACCATTTCCACTCTGAAATAAAGCATCATATTATGACTGATTTCTGAATATCACGTGACTCTGCAACTGAGTAATGATGCTGAAAATACAGCTGCTCATCACAGAAATACATGAGATTTTAATGTATATTAAAATAGAAAACGTTATTTTACATCATAATAATACTATTTCACATTAAATTTTTTCCTGTATTTTTGATCAAACAAATGCAGCCTTAAGAGGTTAGTTCCCCAAAATGAAAATAGTCTGTGTTTTACTCACCCCGCGCTCCTAGGTGTATATGACTTTTTTTCTTTCAGACGAATCCAGTTGGAGTTTTATTAAAAATTGTCTTTGATCTTCAAGCTCTATCGTTGCTCCTGTGTTTTGAGTTTGAGCTCCGTCAAGTTAATTTTTTGTCGTCTAATTTTTTATCTTAAAATCAATTTTATACACCATCCTTTTTCAGTTTTATAACGTGTGAATATATCCCCTATCGTATTCTACAACAAAAACAATCAGAGCGCCTTGTTATCACTAGTTCTATTTTTATTAGCATATAGCCCTCTAGCATCGCTAGCGTGGTTGCCGCTAATCTCGCTTACACTACTACTCTATTCACACACATTTCCATTGTTTTGCTCACTGTTACTTGCTTTAATGGCGGATGTGTGTCTACCTTTGAGGACACGTTCAAGCTGCATTCGGTGCTGGTCGAGCTGGAGGCCGTGGAGAAGCAGATCCGGGACCTGGTGGCAAAGCAGACCCAGCTGAGAGCGCGGAGAGCCGCGCTGGAAACATCCCAGGCTGACGCTCACAAGTCCGAGGTAAGTATACAGCGCGCTGCTATCTCTCCCACCACTTCTACTCCGTGTGTTTCTCTGCACAGGCCCGGTGCACCCAGGACGCGATCTTCCCAGATGTCCTTCACTCCGGCGCCGGGACACCACGGACCCTGGGTGCAGCCGCAGCGGAAGACGCGAGCCAGGCCCCGGGCGACGACCTCTCCCCCTCCACCGCCTTCGGTCCTCGAGATCTCCACCCGGAACCGCTTCGCCCCGTGGGCCCCCTCTCCGCGAGACGGAACGCGACTCTGTGATCGTCGGAGACTCCATCGTCCAGCACGTACGTGCTACGTTAGCTGAAGGTAAAGTGCACACTCACTGCTTCCCTGGTGCTTGTGTTCTCAATGTTTCTGCGCAGATACCCACGATCCTAAAGGGCGACGAGAGCCCCGGAGCAGTCGTGCTTCACGCGGGGGCTAACGACACCAAGCTGCGGCAGACGGAGACGCTGAAGAGGGACTTCAGGAGCCTGATCGAGACGGTACGCAGCACATCACCCGCGTCGACGATCATCGTGTCAGGACCGCTTCCAATGTATCGACGAGGACACGAAAGGTTCAGTAGACTTTTTGCTTTAAATGAATGGTTATTGTCATGGTGTAAAGAACAGAAACTGCTCTTTGTTAATAACTGGAATCTTTTCTGGGAGCGTCCTAGGCTTTTTCGCGCTGATGGCCTGCATCCCAGCAGAGTTGGCGCGGAGCTCATGTCGGACAACATCTCCAGGACGCTGCGCTCCATATGACTAGTAAGTCAAATCTCAAATAACTGCCCTGATGACTTTTGTTCTACCCGCTTAAATGATAGAAGTACTTGTGCTGTCCAATCTATAAAGACTGTGTCTGTTCCCCGAATAGTGAGGTCAAAATATAAATATAATGCAGGATCTAGAAAAAAATCTGATCGTGATTAAACCAGAACAATTTAAAATAAATGAACAAAAACCATTTTTAAAGTTTGGGCTCCTAAACATTAGATCACTCTCACCCAAAGCAGTTATTGTAAATGAAATGATCACAGATAATCGTTTTGATGTACTCTGCTTGACTGAAACCTGGCTAAAACCTAATGATTATATTGGTCTAAATGAGTCTACTCCACCAAGCTACTGTTATAAGCATGAGCCCCGTCAGACTGGTCGTGGCGGCGGTGTTGCAACAATATATAGTGATATTCTCAATGTTACTCAGAAGACAGGATACAGGTTTATCTCATTCGAAATACTAATGCTTAATGTTACACTGTCAGATATGCAAAAGAAATCTATCGTATCTCTTGCTCTGGCTACTGTGTATAGACCACCAGGGCCGTATACAGATTTCCTAAAAGAATTTGCAGATTTCCTCTCAGACCTATTGGTTACTGTTGATAAAGCGCTAATTGTCGGAGATTTTAATATTCACGTTGATAATACAAATGATGCATTAGGACTTTTACTGACCTAATAAACTCTTTTGGAGTCAAGCAAAACGTCACTCATCGTTTTAATCATACGCTAGGTTTAATTATATCTCATGGAATTGATCTTACTGATATTGATATCGTACCTCAAAGTGATGATGTTACTGACCATTTCCTTGTATCGTGCATGCTGCGTATTACTAATATTAACTATATGGCTCCGCGTTATCGTCCGGGCAGAACTATTGTTCCAGCCACCAAAGACAGATTCACAAATAACCTGCCTGATTTATCACAACTGCTCTGTGTACCCATAAATACACATGAACTATACGAAATGACTAGCAACATGGGCACTTTCTTCTCTAATACATTAGAAGCTGTTCCCCCCATCAAATTGAAAAAGGTTAGAGAAAAAATTACTGCGCCATGGTACAACAGTAATACCCATTCTCTCAAGGAAAAAACTCGTAGTCTTGAGCGCAATGGAGAAAAACTAACTTGGAAGTTTTTAGAATTGCGTGGAAAAACAGTAGGTCCAGCTATAGACAGGCTCTAAAAGCTGCCAGGGCCGAGCATATCCACAAACTCATAGAAAATAACCAAAACAATCCTAGGTTTTTATTTAGCACAGTGGCTAGATTAACAAATAACCAGACGCCACCCGATCTAAATATTCCCTCACAGTTTAATAGTAATGACTTTATGAATTTCTTCACTGATAAAATAGATAACATCAGAAATACAATAACAAATGTAGATTCTACAGCGTATAATACTTTAGCTTCATTCATCGCACCAAAAGATAAACTGCAGTGCTTTACAGCTATAGGACAGGAAGAGCTAAATAAACTTATCACTGCATCTAAACCAACAACATGCCTGTTAGATCCTGTAGGAAATAAATTACTGAAATAGTTGTTACCTGTAGCAGAAGAACCACTTCTCAATATTAGTAACTCGTCGTTGTCTTTAGGTCACGTCCCATTCTAGCTGGTGGTTATTAAGCCTCTTATTAAGATACCACAACTTGATCCTAGTGAACTGGCTAATTACAGTCCCATCTCAAATCTTCCTTTTATGTCAAAAATTTTAGAAAAAGTTGTGTCTGCTCAATTGTGCTCCTTCCTGCAAAAAAATGATCTCTATGAAGAATTTCAGTCAGGTTTCAGGCCCCACCATAGCACAGAAACTGCACTTGTTAAAATTACTAATGACTTGCTTCTTGCGTCAGACCAGGGCTGTGTCTCATTGCTAGTTTTACTCGATCTTAGTGCTGCGTTCGATACTATAGATCATGATATACTCATAGATCGATTACAAAACTATACAGGTATCCAAGGGCAGGTTTTAAGATGGTTTAGATCCTACCTGTCCGATTGCTACCACCTTGTTCATTTAAATGGTGAGTCATTTCAATTATCACTAGTAAAATATGGAGTGCCACAAGGATCTGTCCTAGGTCCTCTGCTATTTTCGATATACTGTACATGTTGCCACTTGGTAATATTATTAGGAAATACGGGATTAGTTTCCACTGTTATGCCGATGATACTCAACTATATATCTCAACAAGACCAGATGAAACTTCTAAATTATCTAAGCTAACTAATCTAAGCTTCTAAAAATGTAAAAGATTGGATGATCAATAATTTTCTCCTATTAAATTCGGATAAGACAGAGATATTACTTATTGGACCAAAAGACATAACACAGAATCTCTTTGTTACATTTTTTTTTTTTGCAACTAGACGGATGTACTGCTACTTCCTTTTTCAGTCAAAAATCTGGGTGTTATATTGCAACTTGTCTTTTGAAAATCATATTTCCTACGTTACTAAAACGGCATTCTTCCATCTTAGAAACATTGCCAAGTTACAAAACATGATACCTGATGCAGAAAAGCTAGTTCATGCATTCATGACCTCTAGACTGGACTATTGTAATGCACTGCTAGCTGGTTGTCCTGCATCTTCAATAAACAAGCTACAGGTAGTCCAAAATGCAGTGGCTAGAGTCCTTACCAGGTCAAGAAAATATGATCATATTACCCCAATTTTACAGTCTCTGCACTGGCTACCTGTTAAGTTCCGTATCAGTTACAAAATATTATTACTTGCCTATAAGGCCCTTAATGGGTTAGCTCCTGCGTACCTAACTAGTCTTCTACCACGCTACAATCCATCACGCTCCCTAAGGTCGCAAAACTCTGGACTTTTGGTAGTACCTAGGATAGCAAAGTCCACTAAAGGAGGTAGAGCTTTTTCGCATTTGGCTCCCAAACTCTGGAATAGCCTTCCTGATACCGTTCGGGGTTCAGACACACTCTCTCTGTTTAAATCTAGATTAAAGACACATCTCTTTGGCCAAGCATTCAAATAATGCATCTCATAATCTTTTACTGCAGTCATAATCTTTTACTGCAGTTATATCTAATCAAATGCACATTATTATTCTTTAGTTTGGGTTAAACAAATCAATATTGCTTGGTTGGAACAGCAGCTACGCTAATTATGTCTCTATTTGTTTCTCTGTTTCTGCAGGGATTGACATCCCGTGGTAACTAGGAGTTACACAAGCTTCAGTCTGGATCCAGAACACCTGAGAAGAGATGATGCAACCCCTCAGAGGACCTCAGATGATGCCAACCCTGAAACAACATACAGAACTACCACATTTTGCTATAAGTTTGATTGCATCATATAATAATTGCTGTTAATATTATTCATCGTCTGTTTTATTACGTCTTATATTGATTTTTCCGTACTGCTGGTTGTCTGGTCAGAGGAGAACTGGCCCCCCGACTGAGCCTGGTTTCTCCCAAGGTTTTTTTCTCCATTTTTTGTCACCGATGGAGTTTTGGTTCCTCTGGCTTGCTTAGTTGTGGACACTTCATTTCCGGCGATATCGTTGACATGATTGCAAAGATATTATTTAAACTGAGCTGGATGTTGACATCATTGAATTCAATGATGAACTGACTTTAACTAAAAAATTGAGTGTTAACTATTGTCCTCTTGCATTATTTACACTATTTTCCTGATTAATGCTGTTCAGTTGCTTTGTCACAATCTGTATTGTTAAAAGCGCTATATAAATAAAGGTGACTTGACTTGACTTACTATCGTTGCCTCAGCGGGGGTGTTGCATTGCTTCAGTCCAAAAGACGTGAAATAAAAAGCACCCTTCCACAAAAAAAAAAGTGTCTCACACGGCTCCGGGGGGTGAATAAAGGTCTCCTGTAGTTAATCCATGTGTTTTTGTAAGAAAAAATCCATATTTCAAACGTAATAAACACTTAATGTGGCTTGCGCTCACTGTTGTAAACGAAGCAGCTCCGGGCGGATGACGTATGAGGTCAGCGCTTTTTGAGTAACTCTACAGATTCATGATTCTATTAATTTACTCCACTGATTCATGACTCTATTGATTAACTCTACAGATTCATGACTTTGATACATACGTCACTTCCTGTTTGTTGCTGCCATTTGTTTTGAGTTTGAGCTCTGTCAAGTAAATTCTTTATTGTCTATTTTTTATCTTAAAATATTTTTTATACACCATCATTTTCCACCACCACAAGGTTCATAACGTGTGGAATAATCCCCTAATCTAATTCTACAACAAAAACAATCAGAGCGTCTTATCACTGGTTTTATTTTGATTTCCCGAGTCCGCCGTTAGCTTATAGCCCGTTAGCATTGCCAGCGTGGTTGCTGCTAATCTCGCGTACATTGCTAATACTCTATTCACCCACATTACCATTGTTTTACTCACTGTTACTTGCATTAATGGCGGATGTGTGTCTACATTTGAGTGCAGGTGAGGACACGTTCAACCTGCATTCGGTGCAACTCGAGCTGGAGGCCGTGGAGAAGCAGATCCGTGACCTGATGGCAAAGCATGACCCAGCTGAGAGCGCGGAGAGCCGTGCTGGAAACATCCCAGGCTGACGTTCACAAGTCCGAGGTAAGTATACAGCTTGCTGCTAACTCTCCCACCACCTCTACGCCGTGTGTTTCTCTGCACAGGCCCGGAGCACCCAGGACGCAATCTTCCCAGATGTCCTTAACTCCGGCGCCGGGACACCACGGACCACCACGGACCCTGGGTGCACCAGCAGCAGAAGACTCTAACCCGTTCATGTGGCAGAGAAAACTTCTTGTAAACAAAGTGTATATATCACAATACCTACTAGTTTTGTTTTTTTTTGCAATTTTATAACACAAAAACTCATTATTATTATTATGATTTAGAAATATAAACTATATCTCGTTCTGCTATGCTGACCCTTTCTCTTATAAGCAGAGAGTATTTCAGGTTCGAATAACTGTCATGTGTGATCAGATCAGCTCAGCACTGGAGTATAATATACTGCAGACTTCACTGCATCTACTCTGCCTCAAGCAAACGGAGTCTAATAAGTCTAATAGGCCATGATCAAATCATACTATCTGCTGAATTTAGGCTTGAATTAGAGGAACGTCACAGAAAGTACGAACCTGAAATACTCTCTGCTTATAAGAGAAAGGGTCAGCATAGCAGAACGAGATATAGTTTATATTTCTAAATCATAATAATAATAATGAGTTTTCAATGACAAACCATGGTTCACTGCAAAACTCAGACAGCTCCGTCAGGCCAAAGAAGATGCTCACAGGAAGGGGGATAATGTCTTGTATAAACAGGCTAAATACACACTGGAAAAGGAGATCAGAGTGGCAAAGAGGAATTATTCAAAAACAATAAGGATTAAATTCTCTTCCAGTGACCCGGCATCAGTGTGGAAAAGTCTAAAAGAAAACACCAACTACAAGACACCATCCCCCAGTACTGTGGAGAATCAACAACTGGCAGATGATCTAAACGAGTTCTACTGCAGGTTTGAAAAGACCCCCCACACCCGCCCTGAACACCTCTCCCCACAACCATTCACACCTCCAGCAACCCCCCTTCCCCCACACCTGCAATTCAGATCAGCGAAGAAGAGGTGCGCCAGGTCTTCCGGAGGCAGAAAAGGAGAAAAGCACCAGGCCCAGACTGTGTTACACCAGTCTGTCTGAAATCCTGTGCTGTCCAGCTGGCCCCCATCTTCACACAGAAATTCAACAGATCACTGGAGCTGTGCGAAACCCCTTCATGCTTCAAACGCTCCACCATCATCCCCGTCCCAAAGAAACCCAAAATTACTGGACTTAATGACTACAGACCTGTGGCTCTAACGTCTGTGGTCATGAAGTCTTTTGAAAGACTGGTGCTGGCCCACCTGAAGGACATCACTGGACCCTTGCTGGATCCTCTTCAGTTTGCCTACAGAGCAAACAGGTCTGTGGACGATGCAGTAAACATGGGACTGCATTATGTTCTGCAACATCTAGACAGACCAGGGACTTATGTGAGGATCCTGTTCGTGGACTTCAGCTCGGCCTTTTAACACCATCATCCCAAACCTCCTCCTGCCCAAACTAACTCAGCTCTCCGTGCCCACCTCCGTCTGTCAGTGGATCAACAGCTTCCTGACAGACAGGCAGCAGCTAGTGAGGCTGGGAAAATAAACATCCAGCTCCCGTACGATCAGCACTGGAGCTCCTCAGGGTTGTGTTTCTCTCCACTGCTCTTCTTCCTGTACACCAACGACTGCACATCTAAGGACCCCTCTGTCAAGCTCCTGAAGTTTGCAGACGACACCACACTCATCGGCCTCATTCAGGACGGTGACGAGTCTGCTTACAGACAGGAGGTTAAAGAGCTGGGTGTCTGGTGCAGTCTCAACAACCTGGTGTTCAACACGCTAAAAACTGTGGAGATGACCGTGGACTTCAGGAGAAACCCCTCTGCACTCCCCCCACTCACCATCATGGACAGCACTGTGACTGCAGTGGAGTCATTCAGGTTCCTGGGCACCACAATCTCTCAGGACCTGAAGTGGGACACTCACATTGACTCCATTGTGTAAAAGGCCCAGCAGAGGTTGTACTTCTTTTGCCAGCTGAGGAAGTTCAACCTGCAACAGGAGCTGTTGAAACAGTTCTACTCCGCCATCGTTGAATCTGTCCTCTGCACTTCTATAATTGTCTGGTTCAGCTCAGCTACCAAATCTGACCTCAGAAGACTACAGAGGGTCCGGACTGCTGAGTGAATCATTGGTGCAACCCTCCCTTCTTTCCAAGAACTGTACTTATCCAGAGTGTGCAAAAGGGCTGGCAGAATCACTCTGTATCCCTCACATCCAGCACACTCCCTCTTCGAACTGTTGCCATCTGGTCGACGCTACGGAGCTCTGAGCACCAGAACGACCAGACACAGGAACAGTTTTCTTCCCTCAGGCAATCCATCTCACGAACACTTAACAATAACCATGGAACACACACTATTAATTCACTCATACACTTATTTATCTAACACACACACTCATCACATTTCCATTTGCACATAATATACCTGTACATACATCTGTTTATTGTTATATACCTGTACATACAATTTGTCGATTTGTATATTTTTATTCCTTGTTTACTTGTTCTATTTTTCTATTTTTTTATTATCTGTGTTTTTTTGTTCGGTCACTGTCATTCTGTTACACTGTGGAGCTTCTGTCATGAAAACAAATTCCTCGTATGTGTTAACATACCTGGCAATAAAAACTCATTCTGATTGCTGTTCTGATCTGAAGTCAGATTCTTTTCTTTTCTGGTCGGCGCCGCCATGCAGCTTAGACGTTTCTGGAAGGCCTGCCCAGCAACAGAGCGCTTTAAATCGTTCTGAAATTCAATCATGGATCTCTGGGAAAGAGGGCTGGGCAGTCACTGACAAGCCTAGAAATCATAATAACCTTTCGCTCAGATCATCGCATGATTTGATTCGCAAGCATAATTCCCAAATAACCTCATTGGTTATTAAACAACGCTGTGGGAACATTTATTTTTAATGTTCTAAGAATGTTAAAATGTCCAGTTTTCATGTAGTGGTTATAACGTTATTTAAAGGTTACAAAGACGTTTCTTACACAGTTTCCACTAACTTTATTTTCACCCAATATATGTTATTTGAACATTAAAAAACATCTTGTTTTTACTTACAATGTTCATCAAGTAACAAACAACATCATAAGAACGTTCCAAAAATGTTGTTCTAAGAATGTTTTCACAATTATTTAATGTTCTACTAATTTTATTTTTACCCAGAATATAACATTATATTAACTTTTAGTTGTAAATCTCTATGAACGTTAAAATGTCCACTTTTCTTGTCGTGATTGCGTTTATTTAAAGGTGACGGAAATATTTCTTAAACATTCTACTAAATTTAATTTGTACACAAAATGTAACATTATTTGAACGTTTATTTGTAATATTCTACGTTTTTTTTTTGCGATTAGAACGTGAAAGGTGACTAAAACATTTTTAACGTTCTAAAAAACTACTAATTTTTAATTTTACCCCACAATATATGTTATTTATTGAATTTTAATTTTTACTATTCTAAGAACGTTAAATGTGTAGGTTTTTCTACACTATTATTTTAAAGTGATGACAATTTCTTAAATGTTCTACTAAGTTTATTTTTACCAAAAGCGATTATTATAGTTATTATGTTTTTTTAATCTAAAAAATGGTTTCTTAGAACTTCAAGTACCAATATCCTCATGTTTGTTGTTTTGCCTCTTAATGTGTAAGATAATCTATGAAGAGTTCATGTTTAAAATTTTCTCTAAAATAGAAGGTTTTCTCAGGCTCTCTTTGTATATTTATATTTTAACTTTATGTCAATAAATAGTTTATTGTCATTGTCTTAAAGTGAAATACCTGAATTATAGGGATTGCACGATTTGGATTTTTTGCCGATATCCGATTGGCCTCTTTTTTTCAACTCATTTTGCCGAGTAACCTATACGAATATTTTTCTTTTGTTTGGAAACACCCAGTCCTCTCCGGCATACATTTAAGCAAATTTCTTCTTAATTTTGGTTTGTATTTTTACCCAGACCTTATTTGTTAGAATTATAAACATACAATTATTTTATAATTACAGTACAATGAAGATTTGAAAACTATATTCAATCTCTGTATTATAATTTTATTCAGAAAGATGCAGTTGTAACCTTAACATTTTATTTTAAGATTTAACATTACTAGATGGTCTAAAGCAAGAGTTGTAAAAATTCTGGAAATCTTTTAGAGCTTATGATTTGTTTTTAAAATAAAACATATTACACATTAATGATTAAATCAGTATATATAAAATTATTTAAAGTGTCGTTTTTTTTCATGTAAGCTATAGCTTCTGACCTTTAAATCAAAATATACTCATGATTTTATGACATCAATTACTGCTTTATTTAATCAGAAACACAGTCTAAATGTTATTTACATTTAAAGCCATTATCGGCCGATATCGGTCCGATAATATCGTGCATCCCTAAACATAAACATAGGAGCCTGAGAAAAATGATAATTTTAAAGGAAAATTTCAAATGGCACTTTTGCATTTGAACTCTTCGTATGAACTGTTACATAACTTTTAGTTTGAACTAGAAGAGCAGTTTCCCACCTGAGGTCGTGGCACTCGATGTACTAGCTCCATTCAGATAGAAATGATTGCTGAGGTTCAGGTCTAACCGTGTGACCATCCGACGGTTGCCGTTTTTGTCAATGACCTCTGTGTCGACTTTAGCCTTGTCTCTCGTGGAACGTTTATTTCCATCCTCCTCAGGCAGCAACACAATCCGGTGGTTCATTTGGGGACTCGGAAGTTGCGAAGACAGAGGTGATAAGACAGGAGACATGCTCTGGAGACTGTTGGCAGGAGGATAAGACACGTTGAAGAGCCCAGAGAGAGAGCTTGATGTAGGGCTTCTGCTCCAGGGATGAAGCTTAGAGCTTCTAGGGTTGGCGTCAATGGATTTCTCAAAGAGCTTGATCACTTCTTGTCCAGCTTGCTGGTTGCGGTGATCCACATCCAAGCTGGAACCAGATACAAGTTTCTCTTTGGAAGCCGTATGGTTTTGTTTTGCAGCCACATCATCCCTTCTCACGTCTCTTCGATTGGTTTCCAAGCGTCCGAAGGTTGATTGACCTCGCTGGTTTCCCTCAATATTCCCATTTCCCACTGGTTTCTCGTACTCCAACGTGAGCTGGCTATCAAACTCTGATGGATCCATTTCGGATTCAAAAGAATGAGGCTCTTCCATAAAATCCCAGCCGTGATCGTGGGCGATCTGGAAGTGTTCCTCCATTGGAAGAAAAGGCTCACTGGAGACGCGTACATAAGAGCCTGACCCTGGAGCATCCCGGCCACGGAAGGAGATTGGAGTTCTGGATGCTTTCGGAGAAAACTCAGATGCTCCACTTTGCACCTTCTTCTTTATCCTACTCTGCGAGAACTCTTCAGTACTGTGCATCTTCTTAGAACCCAGCATCTTCAGCTTACGAACTCTTGAAGCTGCTCTCTTATGCTCTGGGGATAGAGAAAAAGCGCTGCTAACATTACCTTCCCCGTATCCTTCCAGGAGCTTTCCATCCTGCTTTCCCATTTTAATCCCATCTGCGCAGTCGCTGCATAAAGACAGGAGGTCCGTCAGCAGCTGATGGTGTTCTGCAGCAAGCCAGTGGAGCTGCGCGACCGCTTCTTTTGTCACCTCGCAGTAATACTGGCCTCTTTGTTTAGCGTCTTCATCCTGAGGCCGGGTTTGGCCAGCTCGTGAGAAACCTCGGGATTTCCTCGTTGGGAAGTAGAGACTGATGAAGCACAGCTCCTGGATGGGTTTGTACAGACGCAGCACCGTGTGCGTGCCTTCCATTACGGGGCCCGTTTTAATTAGTCACACTCCTAAATTAAGCTGGCAGTTGTCTCGTCTCGAGTCGGGTGGACTGACACGCCAGGTGTTCATCATCGGGCCGATCGAAGGCCTGTCAAAATGACGGAGGCTTTTAATGCGACATAAAAATGCATGTAGAATTGTAGATATACCACCGATTTTGGTCCCACTTTATATTAAGTGGTCTTAACTACTATGTACTTGCATCAAAATATAAGTACAATGTACTTATTGTGTTCATATTGCATTGCAAAACACTTTTGCTGCTAGTGAGGTGGGATACTGGTAAGGTTAGGGACAGGTTTTGTGGTATTTAAATTAATTACAGATGTAATTACATGCAGGTATTTTTAAAATATAAGTACAATGTAAAAACATGAATGTACACGATAAGTGCATTGTACCAAATGATTAATTTAAATGTAAGTAGTTAAGGCCACTTAATATAAAGTGGGACCCAGATTTTTATCTAAAAACCTTACTGACACATGAATTATTACATAGACACAATGCTTTAAAATCCACAACAAAATCAAAAGTTTCTTTAAATGATCATTTTGATTAATAGCAATTAAAAATAGGCTTTAAAGTAATCAACAAGTATTCAATTTGGCTTGCACATTGAATTATTTTTAAAAACACAAACATGCAAAAAAAAATGTATACACTAACTTGAAGGTGTAATTTTTTTGTTTTTGAAGTTGCAAATACAAATTATGAACATTTACAAGAAAATACCTATTTTAGTCTTTTACTTCATGTTTAATTTATGCAGTAAATTGCTGATGCATACATGTACTTCATTTGTGAAATTTAACTAGCATTTCTGAGTAAATCTGGTGGTTTCAGGAGTAAAAATTTAAAAGTAATTTTTAAAGTAACTTGTGAATGATAATATATTGCATATATTATAATATATATAATATATATATATTATTTTTTTTTTTTTTTCAATATAGATGGGGTCTTACAAATCTTTGACCAGATATGTTTAGAGGCCAAAAAAAAAAAAAAAAAACACTGTGAGATCTTGAAATATCCATGAATGCACAACTAACAGTGTCTTTTGATAATGTCATTCAGTACGCTTTATACTGCTAAAGCCTTTGAACTGTATGCATAATTATTTAAATAAGCAGTTGAGTGAGTAAAGCACCCTTCATTATGAGCCTCATAATAATCAACCATCACACACACATTATAATACACTTTAAAATAATGTGAGCTCATGCAGAAGCTGCAGTGAACGTCCCTTTAAAACATGACATGACGGTTCAGCAATGATCAAACCAAAACAAATGAGTATCTTATATCGGTGCATTATAGGAGAGGTGCATTGCACAGTGGCAGTGAATAGTCTGCACTATAATGAGCATCATTTATTATGCAGAAAGTTATTTTTGCACTGCTGATGCTTTAAACATTCACTGCATTTCGCACAGCCACCCGATCACTTTGCATTCAACAATGCATCTTTAATGTTGCTAAAATATGATTACGATCAATTGCATTTGCATGACCTTTTCATATCTATAATAAAACACAGCATTAAGTTCTGCGTCTTTTTTCGCTGCTGTTCGTCCAGCAAATAACACACACTATCTCATCCGCATTAACACATGATTTCAGCCTAAACTAGCGTGTTTGATTTCAATAATCGAGTGTTATATGAAGTTAATAGTGCTAAACTCACGCATCTGAGGTGCATGACGGACCCGGATCTCTCTCGGCATACAGTGCGTTATGGAGGACAGCGCTCTCAGCATGTGATTGTTGGTTCAAGGTGTGGCACGCCCCCATCAGAAAAAAAAAAAAAAAAAATTTTGTTTTTTTCATAACGCAAAAGCAGCATGCTGCAGAATATCAGCAAGACAGCATGGACTTAAAGGGGACAGAAGACAACATACTCCTTTAACCCTCAAGCATCCTTCGTATAGCAGCCCTTAATTGGTCGTTCATGGACAAATGTCCAATTTTTTTTTTGTTAACAAATGTCAAATGACATTTTCATCAATAAATCTTGCCGTAGGACTTTTGATCTGACTTGAGAGTGTGGTGTGTGTGTGAGTGTGTGTGAGAGGGAGAGAGAGAGAGAGAGAAAGTGAGTGAGTGAGTGTGTGTGTGTGTGAGTGTGTGTGGGTGAGGGGTGTGAGTGTGTTGTGAGTGTGTGTGGGTTTGTGAGTGTGTATGTGGCGAGTGTTGTTGTGTGGGTGTGTGTGGTGTGTGTGTGTGGTTCTGGTATTCTCCATTGTGGGACATGAGTCGTTTACACAGTCAGTCATGGGACCTCATTGCGTGGTGGGGACCAAAAGTTCAGGCCCCATAAGGGAAAAAGCATATAAATGATAGAGGAGCTGTGGGGAAGGTGCTGGGTGGAGTTTCAGCGTTGGCTCACAACACACGTTTATCCATGAATGTGTGAGTGTGAAGGGAGTGCTCAGCTGCGCCCCCAAACATTTCTGAGCGGTACTGCGCGCGCTTCTCCACACACACATTCTCCATATATGGCTGGCCCCGCCCACTTCCGCGTCCTTATTAGGAACGAGATCAGCAGCGAAATGAAAATATGCGAATTAAATGCACACTTCACACGGACAGATGATAAGAAGACTGTTTACAGAAGATACCGACTCCAGGAGATTGTTTGCAGGAGATGCTACAGTTGTGCAGAGGAAAAAGTGAAGCTCAAGGTAAGCACATTATAAACCAATTAGGTTAATTAGATCTAAAGTCATTGGCTAGCTAGTTAACATTAGCGCTAATTAATTGTTGAGGCTAAGGCCTACGTGTGGCCTGTAATATCTCTCTGTTTCTCAATTAATCATACAATTTAATGTTTAAGAATAGTTTCTGACTGAAAAGCTTTCTCAGATCTTTAGCCTAAGTGAACGGATCGCTAATGCAGGCTTGGGTTCATCTCAAGTGTGTTTCTGGCTGGTGTGGGTTAGTTCTGAGGAGAGGGTTGTTATTGTTTTATATTAAAGGAACCCTGCAGGTCTGGTTTGGGTTAGTTCTGAGGGGGTTGTTATTGTTTATATTAAAGGAACCGTGCAGGTCTGGTTTGCGTTAGTTCTGAGGGGGTTGTTATTGTTTATATTAAAGGAACCGTGCAGGTCTGGTTTGCGTTAGTTCTGAGGGGGTTGTTATTGTTTATATTAAAGGAACCGTGCAGGTCTGGTTTGGGTTAGTTCTGAGGGGGTTATTATTGTTTTATATTAAAGGAACCCTGCAGGTCTGGTTTGCGTTAGTTCTGAGGAGAGGGTTGTTATTGTTTTATATTAAAGGAACCCTGCAGGTCTGGTTTGCGTTAGTTCTGAGGAGAGGGTTGTTATTGTTTTATATTAAAGGAACCCTGCAGGTCTGGTTTGCGTTAGTTCTGAGGAGAGGGTTGTTATTGTTTTATATTAAAGGAACCCTGCAGGTCTGGTTTGCGTTAGTTCTGAGGAGAGGGTTGTTATTGTTTTATATTAAAGGAACCCTGCAGGTCTGGTTTGCGTTAGTTCTGAGGGGGTTGTTATTGTTTATATTAAAGGAACCGTGCAGGTCTGGTTTGGGTTAGTTCTGAGGGGGTTGTTATTGTTTTATATTAAAGGAACCCTGCAGGTCTGGTTTGGGTTAGTTCTGAGGAGAGGGTTGTTATTGTTTTATATTAAAGGAACCCTGCAGGTCTGGTGTGGGTTAGTTCTGAGGAGAGGGTTGTTATTGTTTTATATTAAAGGAACCGTGCAGGTCTGGTTTGGGTTAGTTCTGAGGAGAGGGTTGTTATTGTTTTATATTAAAGGAACCCTGCAGGTCTGGTGTGGGTTAGTTCTGAGGAGAGGGTTGTTATTGTTTTATATTAAAGGAACCGTGCAGGTCTGGTTTGCGTTAGTTCTGAGGAGAGGGTTGTTATTGTTTTATATTAAAGGAACCGTGCAGGTCTGGTTTGCGTTAGTTCTGAGGAGAGGGTTGTTATTGTTTTATATTAAAGGAACCGTGCAGGTCTGGTTTGCGTTAGTTCTGAGGAGAGGGTTGTTATTGTTTTATATTAAAGGAACCGTGCAGGTCTGGTTTGCGTTAGTTCTGAGGAGAGGGTTGTTATTGTTTTATATTAAAGGAACCGTGCAGGTCTGGTTTGCGTTAGTTCTGAGGAGAGGGTTGTTATTGTTTTATATTAAAGGAACCGTGCAGGTCTGGTTTGCGTTAGTTCTGAGGAGAGGGTTGTTATTGTTTTATATTAAAGGAACCGTGCAGGTCTGGTTTGCGTTAGTTCTGAGGAGAGGGTTGTTATTGTTTTATATTAAAGGAACCGTGCAGGTCTGGTTTGGGTTAGTTCTGAGGAGAGGGTTATTATTGTTTTATATTAAAGGAACCGTGCAGGTCTGGTTTGCGTTAGTTCTGAGGAGAGGGTTGTTATTGTTTTATATTAAAGGAACCCTGCAGGTCTGGTTTGGGTTAGTTCTGAGGAGAGGGTTGTTATTGTTTTATATTAAAGGAACCGTGCAGGTCTGGTGTGGGTTAGTTCTGAGGAGAGGGTTGTTATTGTTTTATATTAAAGGAACCGTGCAGGTCTGGTTTGGGTTAGTTCTGAGGAGAGGGTTGTTATTGTTTTATATTAAAGGAACCCTGCAGGTCTAGTTTGGGTTAGTTCTGAGGAGAGGGTTGTTATTGTTTTATATTAAAGGAACCCTGCAGGTCTAGTTTGGGTTAGTTCTGAGGAGAGGGTTGTTATTGTTTTATATTAAAGGAACCCTGCAGGTCTAGTTTGGGTTAGTTCTGAGGAGAGGGTTGTTATTGTTTTATATTAAAGGAACCCTGCAGGTCTAGTTTGGGTTAGTTCTGAGGAGAGGGTTGTTATTGTTTTATATTAAAGGAACCCTGCAGGTCTAGTTTGGGTTAGTTCTGAGGAGAGGGTTGTTATTGTTTTATATTAAAGGAACCCTGCAGGTCTAGTTTGGGTTAGTTCTGAGGAGAGGGTTGTTATTGTTTTATATTAAAGGAACCCTGCAGGTCTAGTTTGGGTTAGTTCTGAGGAGAGGGTTGTTATTGTTTTATATTAAAGGAACCGTGCAGGTCTGGTTTGGGTTAGTTCTGAGGAGAGGGTTGTTATTGTTTTATATTAAAGGAACCCTGCAGGTCTGGTTTGGGTTAGTTCTGAGGAGAGGGTTATTATTGTTTTATATTAAAGGAACCGTGCAGGTCTGGTTTGCGTTAGTTCTGAGGGGGGTGTTATTGTTTTATATTAAAGGAACCCTGCAGGTCTGGTTTGGGTTAGTTCTGAGGAGAGGGTTATTATTGTTTTATATTAAAGGAACCCTGCAGGTCTGGTTTGGGTTAGTTCTGAGGAGGGGGTTGTTATTGTTTTATATTAAAGGAACCGTGCAGGTCTGGTTGGCCGCGGGTTTAATCGCGTTCCGCGGGAAAGGGGTGTTATTGCACACATTAGGAACATTGGCCATGGTTTCGCTACTAAAACATAGTTTAGATTGTGTTTGTGTGCTTGTATAAGTGTTAGTCAGTACGCCAGAAAACATGGTTTACTATAATAAAACCTCTTCTTTGTCATATTGATTAACCAGGCTCCTGTCAAAGTGCTTCACAGAGAAATGAAGTAAAATAAAAAAAGAAAAGTAGCTTTAAATGATTAACGTTAAACTTCAATGTAGTAATGGCAGTAGTTAAACTAAAGAAGGGTTTGTATGGTGAGATGTCCAAAAGAGTAGTCCAGGGCCAAATCAGTAGTTCTCACAGCCTGGGGTTATATAGCAACAGATCTCATTTTGTGAGATTAGAGCCTAAATAAAAGCAGTGAGTCGTGCCCTAAAGGCCAGCATTCTGCTAGATTTAGCTCACCTTCACTTCTGATTTGTGCCAAATTGATAACATTGTAATGTATTGTTGCATTACAAAAATACAATATAATAATACAATGTTACATGACAATAACGTTCATATATGCTTATTAAAAATTGTATTAGTTTAATTCTGCGTGTCTCTCCGTATTCACTGTATTTGTGATACTGTTTTTTTTTTTTAGATTAAAATGCCACCACGAATCAGCCCTCTTAAGGATGCCATGCATCATGTTATCACAAAGTCTGACAAAACTAAATTAGAGGTGAAGTACATCAATGCGGTGAAAGGTAAGGTGGTGTCTGGTATGATTTCAGTTAATAATTACTATCATATGTAACCATAAACTTATGCGTATATAATGCAAAACTTATGGTTTCATTAGAAACTGGTTGCAGGAATACTTTTAAAGGGGTCATATGATGTGATTCAATTTTTCCTTTCTCTTTGGAGTATTACAAGCTCTTAGTGCATAAAGAAGATCTGTAAAGTTGCAAAGACTAAAGTCGCAAATCCAAAGAGATCTTCTTTATAAAAGTAAGAGTCAGCCACGCCTACTAAAACGGCTCGTTCTAACACGACCCCACATATCTACATCACTATGTGGGAAGTTTGCATAACGCCGCCCAAATGTTCAAACAAAGAAAGAAGGAGTAACTTTTATTCCCGCTGTAGTATTGTTGCCGCCGCCGCCATGTCGTGAAGACGCTGTGTGCTCGTTGTGAAAGCGAAACTGCTTTGTTTGGGTTTCCAAAAGGGGACGATATCGCTTCGTCATGCCTAGAGCGGATCCCTGCTGGTCGCTGAGGAAATACAACACTTTCACCGTGGACGAACGGGGAATCCAGACGGGGTGCAGCTCATTGTGCATCCGCAGGCGCGCCGTTCTCGAACCGCAACCTAGCTCATCTAAGCGGGGTTTCGCTCACGCTACGGCGCTGTGTGTTTCGTTTGGGAAAGCGAAACTACTTTGTTTGACCTACCAAAAGAGGACACAACTAGAAATCAGTGGTTAAGTTGTATTTACAACACTGTTCCAGAACACTTCAACCCAAATATTCAGATGTGTGCAGCACATTTTATGGAGGACTGTCCCCTGATCCTGGGAGAGTAGACTACAATGCTGTTCTGACTCACAGACTGTAAGTACGTTTTTTATATTTAAAGAATTTGCCACTGACGATTCAAACGTGAGTTTTGAGCAGTGTAGAGTAGCACTTGTTGTTTGTCATTTCTCTGATCACAAATGCAGACATGGTTTTATGTTTACGTGGCCGGTGATGCAATGCAACTCGTAAAAAGACAGTACAAGACATTATAATCCATAATTATGTCCCCAACGGATGCAACAAATGCCTCGTTTATAACGGGTTTTCATGTTTTTGTCTCGTCCCGCTCCGGCCGTGACACAGCATCACATTATGTGAGGGGTGTAACATTTCCGTCACAATCTTGAGGTATTCAGCCAATCACAACGCACTGGATAGATGGCCAATCACAGCACACCTCGCTTTCAGACCGATGAGATTTTTAAATCGACCGTTTCAGAAAGGCGGGGCATAGAGGAGAAACAATAATGTACAGTATGTGGAAAATAATGTGTTTTTTTTTTACTTTAAACCGCATAAACATTTCATTACACCAAATACACAAAATAATGTTCTTGTTAGCAACGTCATATGACCCCTTTAAAAGCTACTATGATGTGTTCTGTGTGTGCAATTATCATGCTTTATCTGCAAGATTTATTTATTTTGTGGTGTAAATGTTTTGTTGTATTTGCAGGACGTGGACTATTTGCAAAAGGTTCCTTCTTCAAAGGAGATTTTATTGTGGAGTACAGGGGTGAACTTATAAATTATGCAGAGCTGGAGAGAAGGAGAAAACTCTACCACCCATCCTGTGCTGTTTTTATGTTCGAGTTTAAGTGGAGAGGGAAAACGTGGTGGTAAGAAGTCACATTTCACCAAAGCTATATTACTTGTGCTGTACTAGAGTAAATAAGGCTACATTTACACTGCAGGTCTTCATAACCAATTCTGATTTTGTGACTATATACATTTTTTTTTGGCAGACGTGCTTGCGTTTCTTTTAAGATTGACACTTATCCGATGTGTTCAGTTTACACTGCACTTGGTGACACAAACTAAAAATAGTGCATACAGTGTCATCACAAATCAATTTCAGTAGTACATTGAGTTTAATTTATTGATATGGGATTCGTATAGCAACCTTTTCAATGCAATAGTTACTTCCATATATCAAAATAATGATATAGTACATATTCTTCAGGACGGATTATGTACGCAGCTCTGCTCAAAGCTTGCGATTGGAATAATACTCAGGGGCCAGTTGCATAAACTTAGCCTCTATGTTGAGGCAATGTCTTATGAAACTAGTTTGACCAATTAACAGTAAGCCAAGGGGTAATTAGGCTTATATTTTGGATTCCAATTAGACAAATCTGAGTTATGTAACCGAATTTTGCAAATTTTGACCCATCTTAAAGAAAAAATTAGATGACTAACTTAAGACTAATCTAAACCTTTTATGAAACCGGCCCCAGGTGGTAGATATTTAAGCATGTCACAGCTTCTGAATCCGTTTGAATCATATAGTCATAAAACATTTTTTCCCTCATTAAAACCTAAAGGGGTTGCCGTGATTTGTTCACAGTACAGCACGGCCTCTCATACCTGATTGCTTGCATATATACATGATGGTATATATAAAAACCTTGCTATGTGGATAACGGAGACTTGTCATAGCACTTGCATATCATTGCTCTTTTGTTAGTTTTGATTGCTTCCTCATTTGTAAGTCGCTTTGGATAGAAGTGTCTGCTAAACGACTAAATGTAAATGTTAAACCAAATGCGTATATCAAGGGCAGGGACATGTTTGTGTGCATTTTATTTTGTGTTTTCAGTGGAATGAATGGGGTGCACGAGCCACTGTCACTGACAACAGCAGCAACGAGCACTTAGCAACACATTTCAGCGTCAGATCGCCTTTCATTTAACACAAACAAACAAAGTGAATACTCTGCTACTCAAATAGGGATGTTTCATTTGTGACTGGTATGTCTGTACAGTTTAAAAAAAACTCAATTTTCAATGACGTAGCATTTGTGTTCACTGGGGAAGATCCGATCTGTCCGCTTACACGTCAGGCGCAAATGCATGTATCCAATTATATCGGATTTATTTTCACATTCGCAATGAGGCCTGAAACCAATCTGAGACTATCTTAATACACTCTTCTCTTTCCAGCTTAAACGGTCGTGGCTCTTATCTGATCTGTTCCTATATAAAAAAATATTGGAATTGGTTCACTTGAACCATGCAGTGTACATGCAGCCTAAGACACTGATTTGTGTTGATATATTGTTACAGTTGTATTTTTCCTTTTCATATTTTTTTTAATTTAAGCATTGATGCATCTAGAGAAGATGGATCATTTGGGCGGTTAGTTAATGATGACCACCAACATCCTAATTGTAAGATGAAGAAAATTGATGTGAATGGAAAGCCACACCTGTGTTTATTTGCGCTGAAAGACATTAAAGGAGGAGAAGAAATCACGTACGATTATGGGGGAGACGACTGCCCATGGAGAACCCAAGTAAGTGGCACAGCACACTGTATACAGAATAGCTCATTTTTGGTGGTTGAACAAATTGGAATTGGAATCTATTAGAAATATGAATATAATTTCTAACAATTATGTCTTTTGGGTCAGTGTTTTTTATTAATTTTTTGGTACATTGAATAATGGGGTCTTACGGTGTTAGACCAAAGTAGGGGTTAGACAGTGGGGGTTGTGTGCCTGGCCTAATGGGTAAAATGTTACCCCCCCCCCCCCCCCCCCCCCTTGTCTTTTGTGTTTCTATGTTGTGAAATCCTCTCATTATTGATGCTATCTCTTACAGAAGAGCAGTGTTGCTGCTAATAGCAGAGCAGCAGATGACTCTGATCCTTCTCTCCAATCACAGACTCAGATGGAGGATGCTTCTGGTCAAACCAAGTCTCCTCAACAGGTACAGTCACTTTTATCACTGGAAAGTTAAGTCTGCAGTCTGTTTCTGCCATGTTTGGAGCATATTTTGGTGCGTATCTGCTGTAAATGAGTTCACTCAACACTTTATCGACATGTGTCCAGTAGTTTAGTGGTAGTGGAATATTTAAGGCCAGTTTTGTCTCGCAAACAATTTTTTTTCTTTGTTTAATTGTTGCTTTAAAATGTACACTCACGACGTCCCCACAACACACTTTCAGTCGCTCAGTGTTGGAGTTCAGATTGTGTGTGAAATGAGATGAATCTGGTCCCCATAAGGAACAATAACGTTGTGTGTGAAAGGTCCTCATGAGACCTGTTTCGCTCAAGATGAGTGTGTGAGCGCAGACAGAGGATGCTGGACAGGAATAGATGTTTAAGTTGAGGTTGATTGTCTCTCTCTGAAGTCATGAGGTGTGTTTCCATGATGTGAAATCCTCTCATTATTGATGCTATCTCTTACAGAAGAGCAGTGTTGCTGCTAATAGCAGAGCAGCAGATGACTCTGATCCTTCTCTCCAATCACAGACTCAGATGGAGGATGCTTCTGGTCAAACCAAGTCTCCTCAACAGGTACAGTCACTTTTATCACTGGAAAGTTAAGTCTGCAGTCTGTTTCTGCCATGTTTGGAGCATATTTTGGTGCGTATCTGCTGTAAATGAGTTCACTCAACACTTTATCGACATGTGTCCAGTAGTTTAGTGGTAGTGGAATATTTAAGGCCAGTTTTGTCTCGCAAACAAATTTTTTTTCTTGGTTAATTGTTGCTTTAAAATGTACACTCACGACGTCCCCACAACACACTTTCAGTCGCTCAGTGTTGGAGTTCAGATTGTGTGTGAAATGAGATGAATCTGGTCCCCATAAGGAACAATAACGTTGTGTGTGAAAGGTCCTCATGAGGCCTGTTTCGCTCAAGATGAGTGTGTGAGCGCAGACAGAGGATGCTGGACAGGAATAGATGTTTAAGTTGAGGTTGATTGTCTCTGAAGTCATGAGGTGTGTTTCCATGTTGTGAAATCCTCTCATTATTGATGCTATCTCTTACAGAAGAGCAGTGTTGCTGCTAATAGCAGAGCAGCAGATGACTCTGATCCTTCTCTCCAATCACAGACTCAGATGGAGGATGCTTCTGGTCAAACCAAGTCTCCTCAACAGGTACAGTCACTTTTATCACTGGAAAGTTAAGTCTGCAGTCTGTTTCTGCCATGTTTGGAGCATATTTTGGTGCATATCTGCTGTAAATGAGTTCACTCAACACTTTATCGACATGTGTCCAGTAGTTTAGTGGTAGTGGAATATTTAAGGCCAGTTTTGTCTCGCAAACAATTTTTTTTTTCTTGGTTAATTGTTGCTTTAAAATGTACACTCACGACGTCCCCACAACACACTTTCAGTCGCTCAGTGTTGGAGTTCAGATTGTGTGTGAAATGAGATGAATCTGGTCCCCATAAGGAACAATAACGTTGTGTGTGAAAGGTCCTCATGAGGCCTGTTTCGCTCAAGATGAGTGTGTGAGCGCAGACAGAGGATGCTGGACAGGAATAGATGTTTAAGTTGAGGTTGATTGTCTCTCTCTGAAGTCATGAGGTGTGTTTCCATGATGTGAAATCCTCTCATTATTGATGCTATCTCTTACAGAAGAGCAGTGTTGCTGCTAATAGCAGAGCAGCAGATGACTCTGATCCTTCTCTCCAATCACAGACTCAGATGGAGGATGCTTCTGGTCAAACCAAGTCTCCTCAACAGGTACAGTCACTTTTATCACTGGAAAGTTAAGTCTGCAGTCTGTTTCTGCCATGTTTGGAGCATATTTTGGTGCATATCTGCTGTAAATGAGTTCACTCAACACTTTATCGACATGTGTCCAGTAGTTTAGTGGTAGTGGAATATTTAAGGCCAGTTTTGTCTCGCAAACAAATTTTTTTTCTTGGTTAATTGTTGCTTTAAAATGTACACTCACGACGTCCCCACAACACACTTTCAGTCGCTCAGTGTTGGAGTTCAGATTGTGTGTGAAATGAGATGAATCTGGTCCCCATAAGGAACAATAACGTTGTGTGTGAAAGGTCCTCATGAGGCCTGTTTCGCTCAAGATGAGTGTGTGAGCGCAGACAGAGGATGCTGGACAGGAATAGATGTTTAAGTTGAGGTTGATTGTCTCTCTGAAGTCATGAGGTGTGTTTCCATGTTGTGAAATCCTCTCATTATTGATGCTATCTCTTACAGAAGAGCAGTGTTGCTGCTAGTAGCAGAGCAGCAGATGACTCTGATCCTTCTCTCCAATCACAGACTCAGATGGAGGATGCTTCTGGTCAAACCAAGTCTCCTCAACAGGTACAGTCACTTTTATCACTGGAAAGTTAAGTCTGCAGTCTGTTTCTGCCATGTTTGGAGCATATTTTGGTGCGTATCTGCTGTAAATGAGTTCACTCAACACTTTATCGACATGTGTCCAGTAGTTTAGTGGTAGTGGAATATTTAAGGCCAGTTTTGTCTCGCAAACAATTTTTTTTCTTTGTTTAATTGTTGCTTTAAAATGTACACTCACGACGTCCCCACAACACACTTTCAGTCGCTCAGTGTTGGAGTTCAGATTGTGTGTGAAATGAGATGAATCTGGTCCCCATAAGGAACAATAACGTTGTGTGTGAAAGGTCCTCATGAGGCCTGTTTTGTTCAAGATGAGTGTGTGAGTGCAGACAGAGGATGCTGGACAGGAATAAAAAAAAATGTTTCTCTCTGAGCTCTGGTCAGCTTTTTCATTTTCAAATACAATAGTAATGTCAAATTGTTTATCCTTTGTGTTTACAGATTGTGACACAGCGGCAAAATGAAAATGAGATTCTTGTGCCAAGACTGAGACGGACTAAAAGTATTATAGTAAGTTTTCAAGTAACAACAAGAGACTTGATATCAATTTTTTTTAATCATCAGATCATTCTCATCATCCGTAACTCTGTGGAATGGTGTAAAATAATTTGTGTAATGTTAATATATTTTTATGTGATATTGACTGCAAAATATCAGAATAATTACAATTTATTTTACTTTAAGACCAAAATTTTGTAATCTGATCTTTTTATTTATTTTTTATTTTTTGGTCAGATCAACTGCCCATAACTTTTTCACTGAGAACGTTATCTTTACATAGTAGAAGCAGAAAATACAAACACTAACTTGCAAAATTGAGGGGGGAAACAAAAGTTAAATTTCATTGCAGCTTGAAAAGTACGTGTCTCTGTTATCTAATGATCAATTAATTGCAGCAGTTCTCCAATTATTTTTTTTTTTTTTTTTTTTAGATGAAAGACACAAATCTTGAAGATTCTGATGAGCTCTTTGATTCTACACCAGAGAGTTCAGATGATTACGTTCCAGATACCACTTCCGAAAGTGACGGTGATGTTAGCCTTACACTAAACCAGACAAAACGTCAGCTTCTTGATGAACTGGATGTTGATGAATCTGGCTCGGTGAGTTGCCCTGACTGTGACACCACAACGTCAGACAAAATGCACGGCCTTACATCCGAAGCATCTGGAACCGGAGAAGAACCCAGTTTAAGTCAGAACACAACGGACGGCGTAGTTGTTAGTGCATACCAAAAAACAGATGGTGCTAGAGTGTACAACAAGAGACATTACTGCTTGTATTGCACTAAACCTTATGCAAAGATGGCAAGGCATCTAGAAAGTTCACATGAAAATAAGTCTGATGTGGCTAGAGCTCTAAGCTTTCCAAAGGGTTCAAAGGAGAGAAAAAGTCAGCTTGATTATATTCGCAACAGAGGAAACTATGCTCACAATGCTGCTGTTATGGAGTCAGGAAAGGGTGAACTAGTGGCATTTAAACGACCACGTAAAAAAGTGCAGGGAGAAGATTTCATGCATTGTGCATACTGTCAAGGACTTTTTACAAGAAGGGTCCTGTGGAGACATATGCGTACTTGTAGACTTCAACCACAATCAGTCGCCCCCAAACCAGGAAAAAACCGTGTTCAGTCCATGTGTACCTACACCGGGCCTGTGCCTTCAGACATGACCAAACAACTATGGGGAGTAATCAGTGCCATGAATCCTGACCCAATCACAGATATAATAAAAAATGACAGAGTAATTACTGAAATTGGGCAGCACTTGTTGAACAAAGGTGGGCTATCAGATAAGAATAAACAATGTGTGCGGGAGAAAATGCGAGAATTGGGAAGGTTGATTCACAATACCAGGAGAGTCACCTCCTTAAAAACACTGGAAGATTGTGTAAATCCAAAGAAGTACATGGAGACTGTCAAAGCTGTCAAGTAAACATGTGGGAATGACAGTGAAACCGACACGTTCATGATTCCATCACTTGCAAACAAGCTTGGTAATTCCCTGGTTAAAGTAAGCAAACTCTTAAAAGCCCAGGGCTTAATCTCCAACGACAAACAGCTTGTGAAGAATGCCAGTGAGTTTCAAGAAGTCCATGCGAATAAGTGGAACGAGATGATCTCGGCTACAGCGTTGAGGAATATCAGGGAAGCAAAGTGGAATGTGCCCACCCTAATGCCCTTTACTGAAGACGTACAAAAAATGCATACTTTTCTTAGTCAAGTGCAAGACGAGTGGTTCAACCTGCTCTCTGAAAGTCCCTCTACTAAAGCCTGGATGGAGCTGGCAAAGGTCTGTCTAGCCCAGATAATTCTCTTTAACCGGCGGAGAAAAGGAGAGGTGGCGAGCATGCCTTTGTCTGCGTTTTTATCAAGAGACACTTCTGATCCGCATGAGGATGTGGACTGGGCACTCTCCGAAGTGGAGAAGAAACTCTGCAGACACTTCACAAGGGTTATCACCAGGGGAAAGCGTGGTCGGCCAGTTCCAATTCTTCTGACTCCAAAAATGCTGTGTTCCTTAGAACTCCTTGTTAAGCAGAGAGAGGCTTGTTTTTTTTGTGGGGGTTTTAAAAGACAATGCCTATATGTTTGCTAGACCAGATGCCGTGACACATTTCCGAGGGTCAGACTGCCTCCGCGGCTTTGCAAAGGTGTGTGGTGCAAAGTGTCCCAAGGCACTGACATCTACCAGGCTGCGAAAGCATGCCGCGACCCTTTCAACAGTGCTGAACATGACAGACACCGAGATGGACCAGCTGGCAAACTTTCTTGGGCATGACATAAGAATCCATCGTGAGTTCTATCGACTCCCTGAGAAGATCCTGCAGCTTGCCAAGATCAGCAAAGTTTTAATGGCTCTTGGGCAAGGAAGATTAGCCGAGTTCCATGGCAAGAACTTGGATGAAATTGGGATAGATCCTGATGGTTTGTTATTTTATTCGATTTTTTTAAACCATCTATTCATATACCATGTGTTTATGACGAGCTATTATATACCACTGTAAAGCTGTACTTTGAACTTCCACAGAAACCGTTATTGACTGTGATGAGGAAGAACAAGTCAAAGACTGTGATGAGGAAGAACAAGTCAAAGACTGTGATGAGGAAGAACAAGTCAAAGACTGTGATGAGGAAGAACAAGTTATTGACTGTGATGAGGAAGAACAAGTTATTGACTGTGATGAGGAAGACGGGAGCATACAAGAGGAACACTGTTCATCTACTGTTGACGGTTTGTATTACTGTCAAAATACACAATTACAATTTGTAGTTATTAATAGTTGTCAGTCAAGTGACTTGTGAAGACCTGACGGGCAAAAACATTGTGCAAGAAGATGCTTCAGTGCACTAAACAGGCATTTTTTTGTCAAATCTACTATCAAATGCCTCCAAGCTATTCTTCAACATTTTTTACAGTAAACTTTTTTTTTTTTTACTTAATACAACTTAATACTATAGAATGTTGGTTTCATTAGAGAAAGTAAAATGTGTTGTGTAATGCTAGCTGATCCACTCTCTTCTCATGTTGGATGGGTTGAGGCACAAAACGAATTGTCAGATGAGTCCATTATGACTGAAATAAAACTAAGTACTCCGTTTAAAGAGTTTGAGCTTATTTTTTTCTAAAATGGTTATTGCAAAGACATGATGTAGATGTAGTTCAATTATACTTGCAATGACGAAAACAACTGCACACTTTAGGGTTAATTGCACTTGCTGTATCTATTGCATCATCATGATTAAAATCATTAGTGTGACAAAAATACACATCACTTGTGCATTGTCAGCATTTTATAGCACATTAACCTTTTTTTCCTTTTTTTTTTTTTAAATTCTTGATCTTTTTGAAAATGTTGAACTTTGATTATTTCCCCTAGAACCTTCAGACGAGGTGGTACTTGCTCCAACCGGGAGGAATATATCTCCAGCACCCAAGAGAAACAAACCATCATCAGATGAGCAGATGCCTTCAGGAGCCAGTGCTATGAGGCCACCTCGCAAAGGTGAACTCTTACACATTTCTCTTTTGTATGTCTGTTGCTTTCTGTAGAATTAAATTAAACTAGAAATGGCTAAATGTTGCAGTAGCAGCCACATGGTTTAAAAAAAGAATACTCCTTTTAATCACTGATAAGCTTATATCTGTTTGTCATTTTATCCCTGAAAAAATTCTAAATTCATGCCTTTTTCATTTCAAAGCCACCAGTTACCCTCCTCTGTCAGCTGTGAATAAATAAAAATAAGATGACACACATGTAATGTTTTGCACACATGTTTAATGTGCTCTGTTGCTTGCATTGCATATTGTCTCTAGAGAGGTTTGTAGGTCCTTCTGAAATGCATAAATGCACCATCTCTGGCATGAAAATCAGCACCATTTCTTTAGAATGGGTAGAAGAGTTTTTGTTTTTCTCCCTATAATTAACTGAGAAATATTATTGAAGTTGCTGATTTTGCTGGCAATATTGGCTGATTATATCACTATCAATTTGTAGATTTCAGTATTTATTTATTTTTTCTTTCTCTCTCTCTCCCCACAATTCATAAGAATTTACTACAGACCCCTGGTTATATCATATGTATTTAGTCATTCATCTAGTTATAAAAGTACCCCTTTTATGCTTTCTCAGGTATGACCTTTCATGTAGTGTGTAATATAAAATATCAAATGTAAAAAGATCAAAGTGCAGGACAAATTAAATTACGGTCTCCCAAACGAAAGAAACAAGTCATCAGTAATTCCAGACTTACTTCCTGCATGAACCGGTGTAGGTTTGTAACAAAAGCCCAGCCTTTGGTTTTCATTGGCTGTTTGTGAATGTGTAGTTTGACCTACTCTCAAACAACGGTCGAACCGACAACAGACTGGGACATCTGACCAATCAGAGCAGAGCAGAGTCTCAGTAAAGGAGGTTTTAGAGAGATCGAATCCTTGAACAAATTCAGGATTCAGAACTGTGGATTGGAATTCCAGCATCCGGTCTTAATCATTTATTTCTTTCTGATCACTTTAAGGTAAAACTGCCCAGAAGAAAACCCCCTGGCAGCAGGCAGAGGTGCAGGCGGTGGAAAGGCACCTGAAGCCATTCATCATATCTGGCACTGTACCAGCAAAGAGTGACTGTGAGAAATGCTTGAAAGCTGAACCAGAGGCTCTGAGGAACCGCGATTGGAAGACAGTAAAATTTTACGTTTATAATCGCATTACAGCTTACAAAAAGAAATTGCAGTGCAGATAATGCAACTATCTGGCATGGCAGGTTTTGTTTAAATAAGTTAAAGCCACAGCAACACTTAAAGAAATAGAATAACTTTATTGTTAAACCAGTGCATAAAGGCCACAAGCTGAAAAGCATTTTTGTTGAAACGCATGCCTGTGAAAGGATGCATGTGTGAAAGTTAAGTTATATATTTTTTTATATAATTTTATTTTTTTTACTTTTAGTATAACAGGATTTTTGATGTTTGACTTGAAGTTATTATGTGAAGTTTAACTCAATAAAAGTTGAATTCAGTCATTTGAATCTGAATTAATGTCTTGAAGTTCAAGTAGTAGTAGGTTTATTGTAGTGATAAGTATCCGGTGAATGAGTAGTAGCTGATGTGGGGTGGTTGGCTGGGGCTGAACACTATTTTAAAACAATTACAATTAAGGAAAGAATAGTTTGAAGTGGAAAGGTTTAAATGCTTGACTTGTTGGTATGATATGGGTTGGAACATATACAGACAATTATTCACTACTTAAAAACAATCCTTTGTATTCACATACACAAAATGCATGTTTGGGTTGTCCTAACTGAAAATAACTTGAACTGAAGGATCTTTAAAATATGTCAGTGCCATTGTCGTGCTCAAGTATGCACACCAGTAAAGTGTTTTTTTCTCCAAGGCATTTCTAATAGAAGCTTGTTTTAATACACAATTAACTACGGCTAGTCCTAGGTCTTAGGCCTAGGTTTAAGCTAATCCCTGTCTGAAACTGGGCTTAGGTGTTTTATGCGAGAGTGAAGCTTTGCATCACTAGCACCGTTTGCAGACCTCACTACATCTCCACATAAACTAATTAGTTACATTTCAACATTTTTACTTTTGTACTACTAATAAACATTTTAATTCTACTAGATGAAACCCATTTTAAGAGCAAATAAACAAATGCAGTCTGAAGATTTACTTCATATAAATGCCTTTTATTTGTCATTAGTAATACTTATTGTTGTTGCAAGGTCCCCACAAATCACGGGAATGTGTGTGTAATGGTGTGTGTGCAAGGTCCCCACAAATCACGGGAATGTGTGTGTAATGGTGTGTGTGCAAGGTCCCCACAAATCACGGGAATGTGTGTGTAATAGTGTGTGTGCAAGGTCCCCACAAATCACGGGAATGTGTGTAATAGTGTGTGTGCAAGGTCCCCACAAATCACGGGAATGTGTGTGTAATAGTGTGTGTGCATGGTCCCCACAAGATCACGGGAATGGGGGGTAATAGTGGTGGTTGCAAGGTCCCCACAAATCCACGGGAAGTGTGTGTGTACTGGTGTGTAGCAAGGTACCACAAACCGGGGAATGTGGTGTATTATGCTATGATATGATATAATAGCAAATTTGTTACCTGTAAGTCAGGAACCAGGTTTTTCAGAAGTCCAGTAAGGCATGGGCAAGACATTACTCATCAATGCAGGTGTATGAGTCGGTAGTAGGCTAAGAGAGCTTGGTTGGGGGTCCCCATTTTTTCAGACCTCTTACCCTTAGAAAAGGGTGGTCCCCACTGTGATGTTTATAAAGGGTCAACATTCAAACTGGAACCAGTATGTGGGTGTGTGTGTGTGTGCGTGTTTTGCCGAGTTATGAGGTGAGCGTGGAGGAAGGCTTAGGCACTCTGAGGTCCAGCAGAGGCTGAGCATCGCCATCACCAACCTGAAGAACCTGACGGAGCGCATCTTACACGCCATCATCAGCAACACGCACAAACTACCGTATGTATCACATATACACTCTGCCAAAGTCTGAAATAAGTCTCTTCTGCTCACCAAAGCTGCAATTATTTGATTAAAAATACAGTAACATATTGTGAAATTTGTTACAAGTTAAACTAAGTGTGAAAATGTTGTAAATTATTTTATTCCTGTGATGCAATGATTTTCAGCAACCATTGCTCTAGTCTTCAGGGTGAAGTCACCTTTATTTCTATACTGCTCTATGCAGTCGGATTCAATCAATGCTCAAATATAAATTTTTGGTGCTCAAGTATTAATAATGGTTATTATCAATTATGAAAACGTTTCAGGATTTGATGAATAAAATGTTAAAGTAAATTTAAAAAATTTAAAAAGTTGACATCTTGCCTCAAACTTTTTAATGGTAGTGTATCACATTTTTCACAATTTTTTTATTAATAATAAAAGATAATATAATAATACATTTGTAACATTATTTTGTTATAAATAGTGACATTTATTGTCTTCAGTTTGCACGAATTTAATGCATTTTTACTGTCACTAAAACAAAGTACATAACGCATAATAATTATTGATGGGTTTTCACTGGAAAAAAATTACAAAACATTTAAAAATACCCCAAATATTACCTCGATTTGTAAGAAAATCTGCAGGAAATTCAGTCTATTTGGGCAGCAAAAATCAGAACGATTTCAGTGAAAGACAAACTGATGATACTGTTTTTCTCAAATTCAGTGTTCTCAGGACTGCATGTGTTCAGCTCGTGTCAGGATGGTTAAACGTGTTCTCTCACTCGTTATGTGGTGTTATATAATATACCTGTGTGTCTCAATCAGGTACGGTTTGCGTTACACTGCTAAAGTTCTGAGAGACGCCCTGCAGGAGAAGTTTCCTCAGGCCGGTGAAGACGAGCTGTACAAGGTACGTCTATCAAACGTAAAAAAAATATTAAAAAATTGTTAATATTTAGGTAAGACACTGCAGGTGAATAGGGTAAAAAAAATAGTATACTAAAATCCTACGTACCCTCGTTGAGGAGTCATTGATTAACTGCCTAAAATTTTTTGTATTACAAGTTTTTGTATAATGTTATGTTTTAATATTGCAAATTGAGGCATTATTTTAGGAAATTGGCTAATTTTGCATTACTTTCTAGTACAAAAAACTTTGAACACGAAAGTCAGTTTCAAAATGCTTTTTTTTTTTTTCCCTTCCCCGACCTTACCCCTCTTGTTTATTTTTTTTTACATATTAGAGTCAAAAGTTTTTACAGAGGGAATTTTTGTCACTCCATAATTCAGAAAATACAGCCAGAAAACAATATATTTTCACAATTTTGGGGGGAATAAAATGTTGTATACAATCAAGCAAAATATATATGAACAAATCCCTCTGTAAAAAACTTCAGGATATAGACAGGGAGCATACCAAATGGAAGAGTTCATTGTTGGTGGGTGTGTAAGAGCTGACTTGGAAGCGGAGATTTATAGGCTCCGTGTGAGGAGCCAAAAAACTTTTGTTTTTAGAAAAAGTATATGTTGCAGTTAACTTTATCTTTTATAATATGTTGACCCACCTCAAATGATAACTCACCGGTGACTTATTAAGCAAGAAAGTGAAAACGTGTACCTACTGTTGGATGTTTTCTTTCCACTAATCTGAAAAAAACATGAAAAACCAAAAAGCCCGAAATCTCAAACTTGACAGGTGCATAAAAAAAACAGTGCTTTTGCCTTCAGTGTCTCCACTTAAAATAAATAAATAGAAAAGAAAATAATGATATATTTGAATACTTGTAAATTATTTATTTATATATATTTCAAATGTACAAAATAACCTCTCCTGGTTTATGTTTTGATTTATTTATTGTGTGTGTGATCAGATCGTGGGTAACCTGGTCTACTATCGCTACATGAACCCGGCGATCGTGGCTCCGGATGGTTTTGATGTGGTGGAGTTCGGGGCTGGTTCTGCTCTGCTGCCGGGTCAGCGGCGAACACTGGGCTCCATCGCCCGCATCCTGCAACACAGCGCCGCACTCAAACACTTCCATGGAGACTCAGCTCACCTGCACGCTCTGAACGAGTACATCACACACACTCACAGCCGCTTCAGGTGAGGGACACACACTCACTCACTCACTCTCTCTCACACACAACCCACACACTCACTCCACAGCCGCTTCAGTGATTGATGGACCACCTTCATGCACTTCAACTGCTCTCTCACACACAACACAACCCACAACTCATCTTACAGTCCGCTTCAGGTGAGGGACAAACACTCACTCACTTACTCTCTCTCAACACACACACACCACTCACTCACAGCGCATCAGGGTTGGTCAGGGACACACCACACTCATCTCACTCCAGCACACACACACACACACACTCCACAGCTGTCTCAGGTGAGGGACACCCAACCACTCATCACTCACTTCTCTCTAAACACAACACACACACACACAATCCCTCACAGCCGCTTCAGGTGTAGGGACACACACTCACTCACTCACACTACAACCCACTTCACAGGCGCTTCAGGTGAGGGGACACTCACCACACAACACTCACACACACTCACAGCCACTTAAGGGAGGTACCCACTCACTCACACAACACACACACACTCAACAGCCGCCTTCAGGGTGATGGACTCACTCACTCACTCACTCACACACACAACACACACCCCACACACTTCCCCCCCCACAGAAGCTTCAGGTGATGGACACTCACTCAAACACCTCATCACCACCACCACACACTCACAAGCCCGCTTCAGGTGAGGGACACTCACAACACACATAACACACACACACACAGCCGCTTCAGGGACTGGACACTCACTCACTCACTCAAAACACGCACCCCTCACAAAACACACAACTCACAGCCGCTTTCGGTGAGGGACCACTACACACACAAACCACACCAACAACTCAAGCCGATTCAGTGAGGGACACTCCACTCACCCCCCAGACACCCAAAACACCCACTCCAGCCGCTTCAGGGAGGACACCACTCACTCAACTACACAACACACCACACACACCACTCACAGTTCCGTTCAGGTTGAGGGGACACTTCACTCACACCACACACAACACCACACAACACCAACACAACACACACACACACACCAACCACACACACAGCCATTCAGGTGAGGGTCATAACTCACATTACATGATACACAAAAACACCTCAACACCACCCAACACAACACCACACAACTCACATGACATAACATCAAACAACTCAAAACCAACATATACACAAACAACACCACACACATCGGCCTAACAGCATCAAAACCCTCACACTCACTCAACACACGCACATTTGAGACATCAAAAAACACCCCCCACACACACACATTCTCACACATACACACACACACTCACATATATACATCAAACACTCACACACTCACTCACACACACCCACCCACACAAACACTCACTCACTCACACTCACACACACTCACCTACTAACATCAAAAAACACCCACACACATCTAAAAAAACACCACACAACATCACATGCAATCCATCACACACTCACCCCCCCCCCCCCCCCCCCCCCCCATCCGCCCCCCCCCCCATACACAAAACAAACACCACACACGCAAACACACCACACTCACAAGGCATTACATCAAAACACCCATGCCAATACATCAAAACACTCACGTAACATACATTCAAAACACACGCACACTCACACACACTCAAAAACACACATCACTACATACATCAAACACCGCACACTCTCAAACACCACCCTTCACAATGCAACCTCAAACACTCAAATCATCAAAACACACTCTCTCACACCACACACATCAAAACACACACTCGCCATACCTGCATCCAACCCCACACTCACTCACACACTCCCAATACATACATAAAAAACACACACCAGAAATCCACATATATACTCAAACACTCACACATCACTCACACACACACTCACACACACACCTCACACACACACAAACACACACACAAAAAAATCACAGCAACTTCAGCGGATGGACTGATATCAGAGGGAGAACCGTCAGAAAAAACAACACAATTCCTGTATTCATCACTTTAGTCTATCCTCGCTACACGGAAAGTTCGGCGTGCTGTGTGTGACGTGCCTGAGCCGGAGGAACGCTTTAACATCGACGAGTACTCAGAGACGCTGATCCTCAACAGACCCGTGATCTACATCTCCATCAGTGAACTCATCAACACACACAGAGTCAGTGCCTGTCTGTCTGTCTGCAAAAATTAGATCACAACATTCTTACAGTTTTGGTCGATTATTAAATATATCATGGTATACAAATGTTTATGGAAACATAAATATATTATTTATGCTTCCGTAAAAATGTGCAAACCATGATATGTATCATAAATATATATCATGTAAACTGTCATAATGACAATTACTTTTTTTAGTACTATATAATACACAGTACACAGTAATAGTACATAGCATTGACTAAAAATTTGATGTTTTATTTATTAATTTTTCATTTAAATCATGAACACTGCGATAGTTTGTTAAACGGGCCCTGTCGGGGTTCATTATAATATGTTACCTTATCTATTCTATTTTTTACAAAGGAACAAACACACTGTCAGAAAGTGGGCCCCCCGCATTACCCGTTCACAATGTTTAAGTGCGCACAAAAAAGTTAATGGCGTTTTTTTTCCTCCCTTAACTACACCGATTGGCAAGGTTGAGTAGATCCAATTAATTACATCAGCAGTTTATTTTTTTTCACTCAATATAGAAACAAATGTTTCATGTCTGTTGCACCCCCTCGCGGCTTCACCTGCCCGCCTTGATATTGCCTAACATTCTAACATTCGCAGCGAGATGTTAACATTGAAGCTTTAAGTTATTCGTCTAAACTCCGTCTCGTTTACCTCGCCACAATATTGTTGTTATACACATTTTTCCTTCATAACATTTTATCCCCCCCCCCTAAGTTGCTTCCCTTGTAATAACTTATTTTTATGCAAGATTTCTTAAAACGTACATTCAGTAATGAAAACTTGTAATAATATGAATATGAACTTTTATTAATTTATTGTATACAGTGTATTTCTAGGCCTACTTTAAGTCTCACCCTACCCGACCCTTTTTCCTAACAATTGCGCTGAACACGCCCCACTAAATAAAATACTTTTCCTAAAGTGAACATGAAACTGAATTTATTTTTGGCCAAATATTTTCAGTTGCTGTAATTTCGGTGCATCGCTAAAATGAGTCATTTGTTTATGAATTTAACTATACTTAATATCTCATCACATTCAGTTTAGACTGCAAAATTACATTCACAAATTTATTTATTTTTTATTTTTTATGCTGTGGTGCTGGAGATTCACTGGCATAACTGCCACAGAAATTATGTTTGTAAATGTATAGCTGTTAACACATACTACTCTCTGTTTATAGTGTGCTGCATACTGCACTCTGTATGTTTACTACTGAAACTAATAGTAAATGAACCAGTATTATTCAGTATGCAGTGATCAGTTTCTAACAGTAATTATACAGTCCACACATGACCATGTTTATTTTCTGCAAAAGGTGTGTAGCTAGTCATATGATATGAGATATGATGTTGCACTTTTTCATTCTGAACAGCTGCTGCTGGAGCATCAGGACTGTCTGTGTCCCGATCCGTCGGATCCTCTTCAGCAGCTGCTGCAGGATCTGGGCTCAGTGCAGTCTGTTCAGGATCTCGTAGGTTCGTCACGCTCCACTTCATTTGCTCTGTTCAAAGCCCAGTACCTAAGCAGTGTTCTTAGAGTTCATCTCAGTGTGTGTGCGTGCAGGAGAAGGGCAGCTCAACCCTTCAGATCCTAATGCAGAGCAGACTTTGTCAAAGATGGAGGTTTCTCTGACCCTCACCAGCAAGTTTGACGTCTTCAGGAGCTCTGATGACAAGTCTGACGCGCGAGGGATCCTCCTGAGGTGAGCTGCGTCGGTCATCTGCTGTGATGATGATGAGGATGAGTTTGGGTTGATTTCCTGTCTGGTTGTTCTTCAGCACTAAACAGTTGATCATCGATGTGATCAGAACGCAGCCCGGCGACACACTCAGTGAGGTGCTGCGAGTCTTCGCCTCCAGAAGGATCAGGTACAGAGGATATGCCCCACACAAACACTCTCTCTTATCTCTCCAACACACACACACACACACACACACCTTCACGAACACACACAGGTTTGTTTTTGTGAAAAGTGGGGACTCTCCATAGGCGTAATGGTTTTATACTGTACAGACCGTATCTTCTATTGCCCTACACCAACCCTACCACTAAACCTACCCCTCACAGGAAACTTCTGCATTTTAGAGTTTCAAAAAACTTAATTCTGTATGATTTATAATCTTTTGTATCCGTGGGGACCACAATTTAGGTCACCACCGTGACACGAGTCCCCATGAGTATGTGTGTAGTCAGGTTTAAGTCCCCACCCGGATATATAAACCAGTACACACACATCACACACACACACACACAAGTGCTCTCTCACTCACGTGCAAACACACCCAAACACGCTTCACTCACACACGCACACACACACACTAGCACACACACACACACACACGCTCTCACAAACACACACACACACACGCTAGCAAACACACACACGCGAACACACTAACAAACACCACACACACACTAACTCCACCCACCACACACTAACACACACTTCTAATAATATAGATTATACTGATGGGTATTAAATATATCTATATATATAATTACATATATCCAAACACCTATACCGCGGCAAAAGTTTGGCGATCCAGTAAGACTTTAGTGAGGTAAGAAAGTCTTCTTATGCGCATGGCCTGCATTTATTTTCTGATCAAAAACCTACAGAAAAAAAAACGGTAATCTCTACAAACATGTTATACAATAAAAAATAATGGTTTTATTTTAATATCCTTTTTTTTGTGTGTGTGTGTTCAGGAGGTGCAGCACGGCTGGATGATGCATCAGCGCGCTCAGAGAGACGCACGAACCCCAGAGAAGATGAAGAGGAACCAATCGCTGATCGCGGACGGGAACCTAACACTGGAGGAGAAGAAGAGGAAGATCCAGAGGAACCTGAGAAGACTGGAGGCCATCGGGATGCTCAGCCCTCCTGACACACACACACACACAGATACTGCAGCTCATCGCCAAGGTAACCAGAGTCAGGTGTGTTACAGTGACGGTCAGGTGTGTGTGTGTACGACGAGTACTGCTCTCTGTGGGTTGTGTGTGGGTAGTGTGTGTGTACGTAATCCCCCGTGCGCAGGACATCCGTCATCAGCGTGTGTATCGTCAGAGGCGTCAGGCGGAGCTGGTCAAACTTAGAGAGACACTGAACCGCCTGCATTTTTTTGTTTTCTTTTATCAAGAGCTGCTTCCACTCAGAGAGGTGGATTATTACAGCCAATCATCAACACCTGCCTCCAAGAACTCACCAACAGGTACACACACACACAAGATCCACACACTCTCACACACACATGCCTCACACACACACACACCGCTCACACAAAACACACTAGCACTAGCACATGATCCACACACCACACACTAGCACATGCTAACTCACACACCCGCTCACACACCATAGAAAATGCTCACACACACACATAGCACTGCTCACTCACTCGCAGACACTCGCACACACACTCACTCACTCTCTCTCTCTCTCTCTCTCTCTCTCGCTCTCACACTCTCGCACACACACACACATGAAGTGAAGGTGTGTGTGTGTGTGTGTGTGTGTGACGTTCTCGGTCTCTGGGCTCCATCAGTAAAGTCAATGGGAAGAAAGCGTCTGATAATAAAGGGAAGAAGAAGCGGGCGACTCTCACGTACACAGCTGCACGTCTGCATGAGAAAGGAGTTCTGCTGGAGATTGAAGACCTGCCCGTCACACAGTACGACACACACACACTTTACAACACAGATCCCATGCTCAATGCTGATTGGTCGATACAGTACTCAAATACACTGATTCTGATCTGTCCGCAGGTTCAAGAACGTGATCTTTGACATCGTTCCCGGCGAGGAGGACGGCACGTTCCTGGTGAAGGCTCGTTTCATGGGTGTGGACATGGAGAGATTCCCGCTCAAATATCAGGTTCTGAGGGTTTTATTGCTGCAGGGCGTCTCCAGATGTGTTCCTCCTCCGTGATAGAGACATGAGGAATAATCCGTGTTTGTGTGCAGGATCTGCTGCAGCTGCAGTACGAGGAAGTCGCCGTGATGAAGATGTTTGATAAAGCCAAAGTCAACGTCAATCTGCTCATCTTCCTCCTCAACAAGAAATTCTTCAAGAAGTGAATTGATTCCTGTGTTCCTGTAGCACTCGGCACTGGTTTGAACACACTCCAGTTAAACCTGCTGCTTTATTTTCCCAGTGTAATAATTCTGCATTTATTTGATTACCCAAAATCACTCTGGATATATTCATGACGCTATCATATATATATATATATATAAAATATAAAAATATGAATATATAAATGAAGCGTTACTTATTGAGTGTGAATCACAGAAGAGGCAGGTGGGAGAAGAGACATAGCATACTAGGTATCCGCACGGTTATCAGGTGAAGTTCACCTGCGCTCTTTCAAGCTCTTTTAATGCTAATTTAGTGGAAAGTGTCTTTTGTGTAAATATTTTCTGTCTCTAATGAAATATCTTTGTATTCTTTCCTCGTCCTCTCGTCTGTTTTTATGTCGTTTATTAGTGTCCAGTCACTCTTTTAATAAATACATTGTTTTTATTCACAATAAAACGTTTTGCATGAATAAACAGTGTTTGTGTCTCATTGTGCATGTTTTGTTCATTGAGAAATATTTGATATTTCTCACGCTGGTGGTTCTTATTAAGGGGTTTCATCTGATTCACCTGTTTTTCTGGCAGTGGTTACTGAAGCATCTTTCAGAATAGAAATCAGAAGAACTGAGACATCTAAATGAAGCATTAGGATCATCTTTTCAGGAGAAACTGAATCTGCTGGAGACTTTCTGCCTTTTTATTTGAGTCGTGTCTGGTGCTGAGGTTTGATGACCGCTGCATGCAGAGAGGATTCACTTGGAACAGATTTGGCACAGCTTGTTGAGTATGAAGAGAGCTCTAAACTGGTCTGATCAGAGTCGGTCTTGTTTTCGCTTTCAGTATCTCGTTTTTACGTGTTCATGATACTTCTGGATTGATCTGATCTTTTTATTTATTTTATTAGTTTGTCAGTAAAACTATCAGGTTAAATAACTGCTGTAATTTCAAAATCCTAGAGTTTTACTGTTTTCCTGTGTGGTGCTTTTGTGAATTAACCATAATTTGATTTATTTTTTCTTAAAAAAAAAAAAAAACCGTATTAATCCATACAATTGCAGCAGCTGAGGACTATTATTCTGCTGCATGGCACTGTGGAAGAACTGATGACGGCACCGTTTGATCTTCAGCTTGAAGGGGCGTTTAATTCAGTGTAGAAATCAAATATTCAAGCTGTTTATTTATTTATTTTCCACCCATGAACGAAAAACTAAAATTTAATCTGAATTCTCGTTTTTCGTTTTTTGGAAAAAAAAACGAAAAAGGAGCCGTTTTTTAATTTTTCTACTTTCAATATTAAATCAAAAATTGTAATGATACACGGTTCTAGAGTATTACTGTTTTCCCGTTTGGTGTTTTTGTGAATTAACCATGATTTTTCTCTTCTTGGGTTATTATAGTTTAAATAAAGTGAAGCTTAATAAAAAAAATAACATCCCATCTGTCAGTAAAACTATCAGGTAAAATATTTAGAATTTTTAAATCCTAAATTGTTTTCCAATTTGTTGTTTTTGTGAATTAACCAAGACAAATTTGTACCAGAAGTGAGCTAAACCTTTTTGTAAAAACCCTCAAGTGTTGGTTTAGTTTAAATAGTGAAACTGCCAGGGTTAGTGTGAGTTAGGTTATTTATAACCAGCTGAACAATAGAAATCTCTGCAATGACCTGCTTGTAGGCTATATCTGAGCAAACCTGTGAATAATAACTCCTAACTCCTCAGACAGATGAATCACTGCACATTCTCTGCAGGTCTAGAGGAGGAGTTTCTCAATGAGTCTCACCTGAAGAA